>JAOTRS010146041.1:0-12224 GCA_028565755.1 Dinotopterus cunningtoni | reverse complement strand
TAGGATTATACATTACATTTAAGAAGAACATAGCACCTAACACAATATGTGAAAAAAAAGACTAGCAGTAAGAAAAAGAGAATAGTTTCATTACAGAACGTGTTTTAAGGAAAAGCCTAAGGTGGATAATGGCACCAAATGATCTGTCCATTCTTGTTGGCCTAGTCTTAGGAACCACTAGTAGACCAGTACCAGTGAACCCAACACTCAAATTCAGTTGATAGAGTGTAAAGTGAGAAGTGTAAAGTGAGAAGTAGTTTGTTTGATTTTCTGTGAGCTGTGTAACCAGTGTTAATATTAGGAATATGGACTATAGGAAATATATTTTCAAACATATCACAGTTTATTAGGTGTCTTAAAAACAGTTTAAAGAGGAAAATACATTGACATAAATGTGAAACGGTGAAATCATCCAGAAGGATTTCAGCATATTTCTAACTAAATAAGAGACACATGAAAGCTGATAAAAATTAATTGCTGTAAGTGACATTACATTTAATCATTGGCAGACACCATTATCCAGAGCGACTTACATTTTTATCTAATTATACATCTGAGCAGTTGAGGACCTTGCTCAAGGGCCCAACAGGGGCAACTTGGTAAGGGTGGGGTTTGAACCTTGGACCTTCTGGTCCATAGTCCAATGCCTACATGCTTCCAATGTCCAAATTATACCTACATGTTTGTTAACATTTATTGAAGTTTCAGTGGAAATGCCATCAATATCAACAAAAAAATCTGATTTTTAGTTTTAACAAGTTCAAATGTTTGATTTGTCAAAGTTTTAGTTAAGAATGTTGGAGTCCATTATTTTGGATCTTGAATTTGTATCGTTAGTGGCAGAAGAGCTGTGATAGACCACATGCTGAGATAAATATAAATATGTGTTCAACTGTAGAAACTACGATCATTTTGAATATTTGTGCAAGCGAATGCATATGTGCTTCTAGTGAAAAAGGAGACGGAGGCAAAGAGCTAACACTTAAGGGATATTATAGAAAGAAAATAAATATCTACTACCAGAGTATCTTTGATGGAAACAAACCAAGACTTATTTGGGTCTTTCAACCACTGTCATGACAGCAGATTTTTAATTTTTAGTTTTTATATTTTGCATTTGTGTCTTTTTCTTTCCTCAGTTTCAGGTTCTGGATCCAATGTTGTAAAAATAGCTGTGGGACTGAGCTTGGCCTTGTTGTTCATCATCATTTCACTAATTCTGCTGTGGAGGCACAAATGCAACAAAGGTCTGATGTTATACTATTTCAACTACTGCAAAAAGCCCTTATTAAATAACTAGTTATAAGCAATTAAATAGGAAAATAATAGTTAGAATATAATTTATGGTTTACATTTACACAATATAATTTGATATTTGTTATTTTATGTTTTTGCTGTCTTTAATATTACTTTGCAATTTGGGAAAGAAATTACAATAACAGTAAACATAAAGAAAAACCTTGAACAAGTTGGTGTGTATGATGTACTCTATATGTACGCTAAAAAATAAATTCATTAAAAAAAAATGACAAATCATCTCTCGAACTAAATTTGTGAATTGAGCAAATGAGGAATTCCAGTCTTTTTATATATAGGAAATACAAAGACATAGAACAAAACAGTAGTCAGACACCAGGCCAGAAACCATATCAGTCAGGAGCGTATGACTCACAGTGAGGAAGCACACCACTACAGACCAGTCAATGTGTTATACAGCAAATATTTCTCTTATATTACGTCCCCAGGTCTAGGGTCCCGGAGCGTAATAAATAATAAAATGTAACACAACGAATTTGCGCCTTGTTTTCTTTTTCTTTTTACATACACCGGAAGCTCTTGGCTTCAGGGTTGGGCCAAGGCCAAAACAATAAAAAAAAAAACATTCCCTATCTCCTCCCACAAACTAACTAAACTACAAAGGAAGGTTACAAACCAAAAACACAGGGCTAAACTAACTCCCTAACTAACAACACAAAACAGGAGAAAACGGGTTTTAACAAAAATGGCGCCCAACCCCTACTGCTTCCATAAACAAATGTATATACAAACGAAAAAAGAGCTATTTACAATATTTACAAAAATGTCTCGCACATGAAACCAACATAACCCCGCGCGCGCTTCCGGTTCTCGTCCTCCACCTTAAGGCGACGCGCAGATCCAAGGACGGCCAATCCCGGCGCACGTCACAGCACGTCCAATCAGGGCGGGGCCACCTGCGAGAGAGGGAAAGCGAGAGAGAGAGAGCGCGCACGCTGCCACAAGCAGCTATGCATGCACACATACATGCAACACACACATGACATCGTAACACTTATGTATACAATAATTCAATATAGGAATATGTTCTTGCGAACAAGTTTATTTAAACAATTAATTTCAATGCAATGAAATGTTCATTCATTGGAAACATTTCTCTTGTTTATTCTTCATTTGTACTACACACACACACATCTAAAGCAAGATTCAGCTTTAGCTGAAGCTGTGTTTGTTTTGTTCTTTTTACAGTTACTGTAGATAATGATGCTGGACCCAATGATGTGACTTACAGCGAGATTATACTCAAGCCACTGAAAAAAAACAGAAAAAAGCAAGGTAAGGCAAATAATAAAAAAGTAAATAAATTTAATAAATAATAATAATAATAATAATAATAATAATATAGAATATAAATCTGCATGCATGATACCTTTTAATGTTCTCTGGAGGATTAACAAATTTAAGTTCATGCCTATGTTATATTTTGGATGGGTTGTAGTTGCAGATATGAATTTATGCTTCTTGTTTATACCTAGTGAACACAAGTGCGGGATCTGAAACTATTTACTCAAATCTGATGTACAACACACAGGTAAAACAAAGCTGTCTTCACAAATCAACAGGTCAGGGTGATTTTAGGTGTCACCAATCCGCATGTGCCTGAATTATGTAAAATATGGTCATTTAACTAAACTTGTTAGTGTTTAGTTTAAAAAAAATAATGATAATTGTTTTACATTGAACAATGCTCATTTATTTAATTAATTGTTATTAAAACTATGTATCATTTAAAAGTAAAAAGTAAAGTTTGCAAATATACTTCAGTGTATCATCCAAAAAAAGAGATACTTGATTGTATACAGTAACTCATATCTTCATCAGTAAATATGAAGGAATGTCTGGATTAATAATAAACATATTTTTGGTAATACCTTATACACCTTAGCAGCCAGGTTATTATATAATAAACAGGATAATATACAGAATAGAGAAATGATGTGCAGGGTGGAATAATAATGTAGCATTAATTTCCAGTAACAGCATATCTTAAGTTTGCATGGACGTTAACCTCTTTCTTTTAGAAGAAAGCTTACATCCACATTAGCTTCATATACAGTGCCTGGCCCAAAAAACATCATATTTAATTAAATTACCTTTAGTTTTACAGTGCACAATGTGGTGGCCAGGTCATGTGTGAAAATGATTCCTTATGCTCCCAGAACAACTATTTCACAAATTGAGTCTGGTACTGTATATTCCTGTGACATTAGGGAATAAATATTCTATAGATGTGATAACCTGGTCATTCAGTGCATTCAGGTCATCAATTCATTTTATTCCCACATAACGTTGCTGAGCCTAGATCTGACCATCTGAAGCAACCCCAAATCATAACACTGCTTCCAGAGGCCACTATGTTTGATGTTGACATTGTTTTGGAATAGGGTCTGTTTGGACTCATCAGACAACATGACCTTTTTCCATTACAAGTCCAGTCTTTGTGCTCCCGTACATTTTTTTTCTGTTTACCCTCACTAAAAAGTGGTTTTCTTATGACCTTACAACTGTTACAGTTATGTTTTTACTATTGATTTTTTACCATGCAACCAAGTGTTTAAGTGATCTCGCTTCATGATTTTTCTAACCACATTTATTTCACAAAGTTGATGGTTCAGTACTATCCTTCCAGATTTTCATAATGTGTTGAATAGTTCTTAACCTAGTTCCAGTAATTTCAAATCTTTTAATTAAAATTTTCTTTAAAAATGTAAATTTTTTGATACAGCACAATACTTTTACCCCTTTTGTAATGGCAATTTTTTGGAGGTCAGGCAGTGTATTTGAATATATGTTAGCCAAATATCTAGCTAATGTTTGTTCTTGACATGAAAACTTAATATGAGGCATTGTTGTGTGATGAGGTAATATGATTCTGTAAATAAGATTGTTTTGCTGCTTTTTTTTTCAGAGCATCTCAGCCATGAGAACAAATTGGCAGTTGAACGAGCAAGTTTAGTCTCGAAGTGTGTGCATCCAAGCTTGTAATATTGAAGTGAAAATTATATACATTTGCATAAAAAGCAGCTCCAGCAATCTATCTGTTGCTGGCAGCCTTACCAACTGCTGAATATCATGATGCAATCACCGCATAAGGAAATTGTGAATACATTATAAATATAGGTGTCTATTCTAGTTACTCTCTCACCTGGGCAGTGTGCAGTTAGGAGATATTATTTTAATTAAAAAGTGTTGCATTTATCTAAACACAAAAAAATTTCATATAATCCATCACGATTTAATTCTTAATTTGACTATGAATACTAAAATATACATTTGCATTGCCTTAATTGATTTGTTGTTGGCTGAATATGCCAAAATTTAAGCATTTAACATTAAAATCTAAAACAAATTTAAAACAAATTTAAAACAACTTTAGGCGATTATTTACCAGAAGTGTGTGTGTGTGTGTGTGAGAGAGAGAGAGAGAAAGAGAGAGAGGGAGAGAGAGAGATAATCTTGTATCTATTGAGAGTAAAATTGTTTTTTCCCATTTTTTCTCACACATCACCTCATCAGTGTACAGTGAACAATTGCAGTTTCCTGAAATAGTTATCATATTCAGAGATATAATATATCAGAGAGATAATAAAATCATATTCAGAGATACTGTATAATGATACATTTTTGACCACATGATACAACCACGATCTCCAGCTTCCTGTAGTTAAAACATTAGGTATAATTTTATCACAACAAAAGCAGTGTTTTTACTGTATTTTGGTATTAAGCATTCTGCTAAATACAATTGTTAGACTGTTAAACTGTTAGACTGCTAAAATGTTGATTTGTAAAGACATAGAATTTACTACTGTATGGCATTTAATTACATATAAAATTTAAACCTTTATGTTTTTTTTAATAAAGGTTTTAAATAAATACCAGTATTTATAGCTGTGTGAATCCATTCTTATTTTTCGTTAATCTTCACATCATCTAAAGTGCTTTTGAAACTGTTCCTAAAATACATTTTAGCAATGACAACTTTTGGCCTGTTATGATTGTTTGTGTAAATACACATCTCTCTCTTTTAATTATCCGTGATGTATTTGTTACTTATTTATTTGTATTATTTTTATTTTTATTTATTATCTGACTACATTCTAGCAGCTCACATCAATAAATACCGCAAGTGACAAATATTCTACAGGATGAATACTTATACTACTAATAATAAAAATATATAATTGCTTTGGTGTTTTGCAAATGACATTCAGTTTTATTTGTTATATATGTATTTAGATTCCATTATGCATATGAGTGTCCAAGTGTACTCAGAGCACTGTGAGTGGAGCTCAGATGTAGTTTGACCTCTGATCTACATTGCAGCCTTCATCAACCCAAGTGCTGCTACAAAGACACTGATGTACCAAAAAGCAAATACACAATAATAATACAAATCAGTTTTATGTGATTTTGCAATTTTTCTGTTATATAAAATAAGTGCTCTTAAAAATAATTAAGGTCATATCTATTATATTTTATTACAGAGTAATATGACCCTGAGATGTTATACAAATAACAGTAAACACAACATGTGCAGAACATATGGAGAAAAAGATATAGGCACAAAATGAAAGATTTCCACTTTCGTTTAAAAATATGTTATCTGATTTATTGGGTTCTGTATACCATCAGGTTATGTCATGTAGAGTGCCACTTCAAATCTTATTTACAGGAAATTGATTCTCACAATTAAAATTGCTTCATGTTTCTTTTGTTTCTAATCGTTTGTCATCTTAAATTATCTAACAGTTGCTGTTGTGATAGGGCCATCATCTACATAAGCTATGACTTATGTTAAATGTATATCTTGTCTCTTACAGTAGTTAATCTACAGTGTTGCTGCTGTAGCTGTACTGCAGTTTCAGTCAAAAAATTTAGTTTTAAAGCAAAATGAAGTTAAAGCAGATTTTCAAGCTTTACACACTCTTACAAAGCAGAAAAAAACATGCATTTACTGTCATAAAGTAGGCTGCCAAGATAATTTACATGTTGTCCCGTTTGTCGGATAATAGCAGACGAGGCATAAGTACCGAGGTTAAGACTTAGATTTTTAACGAAGAAAAGCAAACCTAAACAAACATAAGCAACTAAAATAATAATAATAATAAACTAAGCATGAAACTATGGCTAGGAGAACTTAAACAAAACATGAAGCTATGGCCTACAGAGAACATGAAACATGGCGAAACAACAGAGAAGAAAACTAAACAGTTTCCAATGCAGATGCAAGTGCCAATCCAACTAAATGCAGTTTATAGCAAACTAATTTATAACCTCAGTTCAGATAAGTGCCCCCATTACCTGACCAAGGTGCATTCTGGAACATGAAGTCCAAAACAAAACCAAAGTCTCTGGATGCAAGGCACCCTCTAGGGGTTATCCCTGACACATATTTGGAGTTTTTTTTTATTTTGGTAAATATTCTACTGTACATTATATTTATTGGGCTCAAATGATTGGAAAATGAGGTCAGTGTCTTCTTACATCTCAGTGTTAACTGAGCACTGAGATACAACAACAGTTAACAGAGAAAAAAAATAATAAAATTCAGTGTAAATCTCTTTGTAAAATTGTCTGGCATGATTGTGGTATAACAGTAGCAGTGAGGAGATGAGGAAGTCTGCAGTACTTGAAAAAGAAATGTATTCTCTATGGAAAGTACATATTCACACTACATCCACATGTTGTAACGGGTTCAACCCTATGTGCACCCTACGGGCAGCACCATGAAGCACGGACACGAGGCGAGGTCTTATGGGAAAAAGAGTAATTTTATTCAGGTAAAAATAGGGAAGGAAATGATTAAAGGAGGGAGGATGGAACGAAAGGGAAGGAAAGAAGTAAAAGGTGTACGTGCAGACCCAGGGGGAGTGCCCAGCTGGCATGCGGGCACGCAGCTGCCGAAAGGTGGCGGTGGGAGGAATGGCAGAACGCAGCACACAGAGGCAGCACTCCTGCACGCTCCCTAAACGGTTCTTCTCCTCGCTGACGTCCGTCAGCTGAGCGGCTTTCCCAGCTGGGATCGGGGGCCTTAACGCAATCCTCCTCGCATACTTTTCCTCTTCGGCGGCAGGGCTGCAAAGATGGGCTCGGCGCGGGAGTGAAGGTGCCGCGGGAGCTCGCGCAGTTCTTTCTCGCGCTGTCCTCAGCACAGAGATCTGAGGGCGGAATTCCAGTCTTTTTTACAGTCCCTGGGGCGCGTCATATCGCCACACTCGCATGCCACTCTCTCCCGCTCCACCACATTACGTACTTCCCAGACCCCGGACTAAACTCCGCGCTTGGATTTTCTAATGCTGAGCAAGCACGAGATCATATTATCGCCAGCAGGCCCGAATAGGCGGCCTGCAGAAGGGGGTGCCGCCTACCTAGCGAGCCTACGGAGTGAGTGAAGAGCGATAATAGATTTAGGCGCACGCCTATCACAGGCGCGCGCCAAGACAATGTGTGAACACTGAACATGTTACACAGCATAAATAAAACTGTAAATCAGGAACAATTCTAAGATCTAACCATTAGGCAGGTCAGCCACTATGTGGTTTACATGTGGTACATACTGATGATTTCTAAGATGGTGGTGCGCCATATACGCAGCAGCTTGGTGCTCTCCCCTCTGGTGTTTTGTTTTGTTATTTATGTTTGAGTTATTTTTTTTGTGCACATTCTGCTTAGCGTTTAACATCTATAAGTCGGCATGAGCTCCTTAAAATAGTAATAGTGTGCAAACAGGCTGTCACACAACATAACTGTGGATAAAGCTAGGACCCCCGGCTGCATCCCAGCAAAGTGAAGGCGAAAGCAGAATAAGGATAGAGGGCAAAATCGTGGCTATCGAGTCTGCATATGAGGCTACATAAGAACAAACCTCCACTTCCCAGTATTTTTCTTTCCAATGTAAGATCCCTGGCCCACAAAATGGATGTGGTGAGGCTACAGGTTGGACCACAAAGGCTCGTCAGGGACTGTTGCGTTCTGATTTTTGAGAGCTGGCTTCAGCCATCAATAATGGATGTACAGTAGCTGTTGAATTAGCACACTACACACTGCACCAACATGACAGAAGCAGGGACTCAGGTGAGAGCAAAGGAGGAGATTAATGTATATGTACTGTATATGCGAACAATAGCTGGTGTACAGTACTAACACAAAGACTATATAGAAAGGCACTGCTCTCCAGACTTGTAGTTTGTGACAGTTAAATGCAGACCCTTTGTATCCTGAGGCTGTGCATGTTGACTGTGAGGCCGTGCTCCCTAAATTACATCAGCATGTGAAATGTACCACTAGAGGAGTTAAAAGGTCTACAGGGCTATCCAGCTACCACACTTGGACCTGTCTGGCCATATGTCCCTGCTCCTAGCTCCAGCATACATCTCCCTTAAAAAAACAGGCCCTGATTGCTAGGAAAACTGTTAAAATTTGACTGGAAGGTTCCTATCAACAGCTGCAAGACTGCTTTGAAAGAAACAAACAGGGATATTTCTTACCACCCAGACCTGGAGGAAAGTACATCAGCTGTTTTGAGCTATATTAAATACTGAGAGGAACATAGCGTTTAGGTCTGGTGATGTGGCTCTCTGCAAGAGTCAATCTCAAGGCATCTCAAGGGCCAAATTGGAATACAAGAGGAAGATAGAGGACCATTTCAACATGAGGCAAGGGTGTAAGGGAATCCAGCATATTACAAAGTATAAACCTAACCTCATGCTCGCCAAGAGGTACTCCTCATTAACAGAGGAGCTTAACCCTTTCTTTGCCCAATGTGAAGTGGAGCCATGTACCTGTATTACAGTCATCAGCCCAGTGTGGTCCCTCTATCACTGTAATGGAGCATGAGGTGAGGCAAACACTGAAGGTGGTGAACCCAAGGAAGGCTGCTGGACCCAATGGTGTTGTGGGATGGGTGTTGAAGGAATGTGCAGACCAACTTGCTCATTGTTTTATCAGAATATTAAATCGGTCCTTACTCCAGTCCACTGTTTCTCCCTGCCTGAAGTCCTCCATCATTGTCCCTCTGCCTAAAAGGTTATGCGTCACCAGCCTCAATGAATGCAGACCAGTGGCACTAACTCCAATTATTATGAAGTGCCTTGAGAAGCTGGTCCATAGTCACATAATTTCTTGCCTTATACCAACATTGGATAAATATGGGTTTGCTTACAGGCCGAACAGATCCATGGAGGATGCAGTAGCCACTACTCTCCATGGCGATCTGTCCCATCTGGAGCAGATGGGGACTTATGTTAGACTGCTTTTTGTGAATTTTTTTTTTTTTTGCCATTTAATACTATACTCCCACACAAGCTGGTACACAAACTCACCGGCCTTGGACTATCAAGCTCCATCTGTAAGTGGCTTTCCTGTCAGAATGAGTTAAATTTCTCTTGCCATACTCAGTCATGATTGCTGCTAAAACATCGTAAAAAAACAACAACACATGATCAAAAGAATGAAAAACGGATGAGAAACAAAGCAATTGACATACATCAGTCTAAAAGGGGATATAAAGCCATTTCTAAGACTTTGGGACTCCACCAAACCTTGCTGAGAGCCATTATCCACAAATAGAGAAAACGTGGAACAATGGTGAACTTCCCAGAAGTGACCTGCCTACCAAAATTACTATTACAGCACAACAACGACTCATCCAGGAGCTCATTTCAAAAATAATAATAAAAAAAACATCCAAAGAACTGCAGACCTCCCTTGTCTCAGTTAACGTCAGTGTATGAGACTGGGCAAAAATGGCATCCATGAGAGAGTTCAAAGATAAAAGCCACTACTGGCCAAAAAGAACACAAAGGTTCATCTCACATTTGCCAAAAAATAACTTGATTGGAATTTCATTAAAAATATCTTAGCAGAATTTTATAAAAAAGAACATAATACCAACAGTAAAACAGTGGTGGACAAGTGATGGTCTGGGGTTGCTTTGCATTTTCAGGACCTGGATCAGTTGCTGTTCCAGTTGCAGCAATGTATTCTGCACTCTACCAGAAAATTCTGAAGGAGAATGTCCAGTCATCACTAATTAGCGGACAGAGGAGAACCAGTGAGTCACATCCACTACAGCAACGTATATTAACAATACTAATGCTCAGTTGAAGTGTAGCGAACGTACTGTATACATGTCTGAAGGAAAAATCAGATGGATGAAGTTGTATAATAGTTTTTAATTATGCAGCGGGTAATGTCGAAGGTTTTGCAACAGGCAACCCCAAGGACAACTACAGAAATCAGATGGATGGAGTTGTATAATAGTTTTTAATTATGCCGCGGGTAATGCCGTGGGTCTTGCAACAGGCAACCCCAGGACAACTACACCCCGGATGTTCAGTCAGGTAGATCCTCATCAACCCTAGCACATGGTCACTAGCCAACGCCGCCAAGAGGCAATCAGGGGGAATCGTTTCTCATGCTTAGTCTCAGTGCGCCTGCATCACTATAGTCAACATCCTTTCGTGTGTGTGTGAGTGTGTTTGTGCGTGCACATGCACGTTCATGTGTGTGTGTGTGTGTTTGTGCGCACACGCTTGTGTGCGTGTGTGTGTGTGTGAAGGTTGTCCCCCTCCTTCTTCCTCTCCTCTCTCATCTTACTTCAGCTTCATACACATGCGGATGCACAAACACGCATGCGCACGTGCGTGCAAAAATAAACACACACACACACACTAACAGAAACACTGCTCTGTCATGATTATTTTCAAAGGTAAAGTGCAGGTTAATTTGTTTTATTTTTACTTTACATTTTGAATCAATTATTTTTATATGAATATTTTTGGGGGGTGGAACAAATCATCTGAGTTTCCATAATTTCTTATGAGAAAATTCACTTTAATATATGAGTGCTTTGATATAAAAGCATTCTTCCGGAACAAATTATGCTTGCAATCCAAGGTTTAACTGTATCTGAATTGTAATGGGTGTGCCTTTGGTAAATCTTTTAACACTAAATAAAGTTTTAATTTTTAGTTTTATCCTGTTTTTTCATCATAGACATTTACTCTTTGTTCCTGTAACTGGAATGATTCTTGTACATGTGGTTTTCTCTTTCCTACAGATGATCATGTGATCCTGGCGAGTCCTGTCCATCCTGTAACGTACAGAGTTTTTTTATATTATATTATTTATATTGTAACACTGATCCTGCAGTTAAATAATGTCTAGTAACAGTTTGTCGTTATGTACTTTATTCCCCCTATACCACAGCAACATTTAATAACTATACAACTATGCTACAATTAATAACTATAAAATGTAGAAGTAACCATGTTCAAATTTGCTGTCGATGTGAATATTTTATTTATAAGGCATTTAGATTGTACTTTACACAATATTATAATAATAATTTTCCCTCGAGGCGGCACGGTGGTGTAGTGGTTAGCACTGTCACCTTGCACCTCCAGGGTCCGGGTTTGATTCCCGGCCAGGCTTGATTCACGGCTCTGTGTGCATGGAGTTTGCATGTTCTCCCTGTGCTTGGTGGGTTTCCTCTGGGTACTCCGGTTTCCTCCCACAGTCCAAAAACATGTAGGTTAGGCTAATTGGCGTTCCCTAATTACCCGTAGTGTGTAAATGGGTGTGTGAGTGTGTGTGTGTGTGTGTGTGCCCTGCGATGGATTGACACCATGTCCAGGGTGTACCCTGCCTCGTGCCCTAAGCCTCCTGGGATAGGCTCCAGGTCACCGCGACACTGAATACAAGATAAAGCAGTGACGATAAGTGAGTGAGTAATTTTCCTTCTTATCCTAACAACAGTGATGGTCTATGCATCTACTGCTGACCATCATTCTGGCATTGAAACACAGTTCAGCGTAATGAAGAGAACACCTAGATTGCTGTTATTATAGAGGGGTGGTAAACAAAGTTCATTATATGACAATGTACAGTATATATATTTTCTA
>JAOTRS010145973.1:0-12231 GCA_028565755.1 Dinotopterus cunningtoni | reverse complement strand
TTCTACGGGGGGGCAAGAGGGGGCAGCGCCCCCTCAAATAAATGTCTTGCCCCCCCGTAGAACCGGCCCCGCTTGGTATGATGTTCTTTTATAAAATTCTGTGTTAGCTTCACACCAGATGTAACCTCCCAAAAGTTTTGGAAGCAAGCACACTTTCCAAAACTTAAACTTTTAAGAATATTTGCCCAAAAGTCTTGGGTATAATCAGGATGTTTTTTTAGCAAATATGAGTATGACTTTTTGGATAGCAGTGTCTTATTTTTAAATCATTGAGCAATTGAGACCTGCAGTTCTTTAGATGTTGTTCTGGGTTATTTTACGAGTTGTCATTGTGCTCTTGGAGTACATGTAATTAGGCCAGCTACTCCTGGGAAGGTTCACCACTTCACCAATTACTTTTTCATATAGGGTAAGGTATACCTGTATATACCGTTTTTCTAAATAATATAAAATCTACTGAAAGAATATTATTTTTAATCCAAGACTATAAATTGTGATGTTTCTCTGGTCCTACATAAGGAATGTTTTTGATGTTAAAGCACTGAAGTGAAACGTGAGAAGGTGGTGTTGGTTTTTCCGCCTCTGCTGCTGGTGGTAAAAACCACATCTGCAGTGTACAAGACAAAAACCCACGGCTTCTTTTTCCGTGAAATACCTTTAGTGGTCACTGGCCTCAGCTTCTTAAGTCGGATTTTATTACATTAGAATATCTCAAAGATATGCAATGCTGATTTAAGCTGATTTAAATTCTGCATCAAGTTTTAAATTTCAACAAAACTAGATTTGAACAGGAAAACCAGGAAAAAATACTCAATAATAACCCAAACAAATAACCAATAAGCAAGGTGATGCAGTGTCCATAACCTTTATTTATATAATAGGAAGAGGAAATGAGCTTGAATAATATATGTTCTTAGAATTCAGGGAAAGATGCTCTCAAGTGGCAGTGAAATGTCCCTATCAGATATGATCTAAAGTTTTTGTCAAAAAAGTTTTTTTGTGTGGTCCGTGCGCAGTGATCACATGACTTTAACCACATAACTTTTGTGATGTTTGCACATTGCACAGAACTGCAGTACACAGAACATATATGCTGTACCTTTCTGGTTCTGTTTACATGTAAATGAGGACTGCTATTTCACTATTGCACATTTAAGATGGACAATACCACTGCTGCGCATCATTTCATTTTACATTCCATGACCACTGTTATGGAATGTGCTAATGTTTTAAGTTGTCATATGTCCCAGCTCACTGTAAGAGATATATTGTGTGAAGCTGAAAATGTTTCATATATTAAAGCAGGGCGAGTCGCAGCTCGACGAGTCTTAAGAAGATGCGTAAAGTTCTGGCGAGAGGAAGTGCTGCAAAGACCCTTTCTCCTGAAATAGCTGCATCGTCTGTGGAGAAAGAACCAGTTGACATTTGCAAAGCTGCAGACAGCGAGGCTGATGTTATTAGCAATGTTCTTTACACCTAAGATGTACTCTGTGATGTAATGTCCAGCAGTCAGCAAGACACAAGGCAAGAATATGTATTCTGTTAATTATGTTAAATCTAGTTAGAAGCAGTAGAGAGCAGCTTAGTTCATCGGTGTTCGCCTTACAGTATAAGGTTAGAACCTGCTAAGTGGTTAGTAGAGTAAGGCTGTTAAAACATGAGTCACAGGACCAGGGTATAAAAGAGTTCTATTGTACTTCGATAGTGTTCTTAGGCAGTGTTACCATGCATAGTTAATTTAAGTCCACAAGACTTTGTGTTCTTTTATTTTACCTTGAACCCTTTGCTTAGTTATACTTATTTTACCATTTATTGCTTTTCTTTGCTAAAGTTGTAGTTGTTTCCAATATAAAATAATAAAAGGACTGCCTCCCATTGCGAGGTTAGCAGCCCCAGTACGGTGCAGCAGCTGTGAGTTCTTTGTGTTCGGGACCAGACGATTTCAGGGACTACATTTCCAAGGACACTTTCTAAGGTGAGTCTTGTGCTGACCTTTACAGAATTTGACACCGGTAATGGTTCGTCCTATGCAGATAGATATTTCCTATTTGGGTGTGTAATTAGGGAGTGTTTATCAAATGCAACAGTACATCACCCATACTGCTTTATACAGTTTATTTATACAGTTCATACATTTTTTTGCATGTCTCGGATCGGGGCCCACAGTTCACCTCCCGGTTCTGAAAGGCCTTTTGTAAACTAATTAGGCCATTCAAATGGTCAGACCGAGAGTAAGAACCAGTCCCTCAAAGGTCGCCCTGAGGTGCGTGAACTCCTGGGACGCTACCTTCTGGAGAAAGTTCTTGCCCTGGGTAGTGTATGCTCACAACTCCCAGGTCTGGTCATCATCCGGCCTGTCGCCAGTGCTGTTTAGGGTATCAGCCACCCTTGTTTCCATCCCAGGAAGGAGGGGGTCAACATCCCATCCGCCCAAGCCTTTATCCGACACTGCAGAAAGACCTAGCCACAAGCAAGGAAAACGCTATTACAGGTCAGCAGAAGGTACAAGCCAACTGCAGATGCTCTCAGGCCCCTAAGTACAGAGTGGGGCAAAGAAACATACATTGGACCCTTTACTATCACCAAGATTGTTAACCCATGCACTATCAAGCTCTTGTTCCCCTCATCTATGCACTGAATCAACCCCACATTTCACATGTCCCAGTTACGCCTTCTCTCCTCATGCCCATTAAGACTGATTTTCCGGTATTTGACCCTCATTTCTGCCTTCCAACCATGCCCCCATGTAACATTGCGATCATTCATCTGCACTTGAATTGACCTTGATCATGACACAGATTTATGACTTATTTATGATTATACTTTATGACATGACCTAAATAAGGATGGGTTCTCAGTTGAGTCTGGCTATTCCCAAGGTTTCTTACTAGTTATATCAGGGAGTGTTTTCTTTCAACCCTCCCCCCTGGCTTGCTCATCAGGGACAACCAATTATAATTTATACATTTTTCCTTATATTTTTCTATGTGCCTATTTTTTTTTGGCCAGGCAATGTAGTATAAGTCAAGTGTGACAACATTTCAAATTAATTCTAATCTGTGTGTGTGTGTGTGTGTGTATCGGTAGAGTTATGTGGTTACAATCATGTGATCGGTGATCACAGATTACACAGATCACCTTTAAGAGTTCCCCGAGAGCATCTTCCCCTAAATTCTAAGGACACTCTTTGGTCATCATCATTTCCTCTACCCATTATATAAAGAGTATGGACACTGCAAATCCTTATTGCTTACTTTTGTGTGAGTTGTTTAAAATACTTGCATCCCCCCCTGTTTACAGTACGTCTGCCTTTGTTTGTATTTAATTATGCAAAATTAATTATGGTTAATTTATTTAAATCAGATGTCATATACATATATCACTTTTTTCAGAGACGTTATCAAATATAATAAAATCAGAAGCTTAAATTAAGATGCTGAAGCCAGTGACCACTGAACATTTTTTGCAAAAAGACAAGTTGTGGTTTTTTATCTTGTGCACAGCATGTGGTTTTTTACCACCAGCAGAAAAGGGAGGAAACAAATAGCTTTTTCTCACGTTTCTCTTCAGGGCTTGCCTGTCCAAAACATGTCTGGCTCAGCATCATAGAAACCTTATAATTTAAAACTTGGATTAAAAAATAATACTCTGTCAGTGGATTGTGTATTATTTGAATATATAGTACATAAAGGTATACCCCCACAGGACAAATAATTGCTAGGCCTAGAGATCGGACTATTGATTGAGTTAAACTTACAGAAGTCCAGAAACATCAACAGAAACATTAAAATTTTAATTTAAATAAATTATTGTTCATACCATGAGGCTGAATAAGGAACATGAAAGATCAGAAGTTCATTCTAAGCATTACATAGACTATTGACTAAACCTAATTGGTCAGTTACTGTAAATGCACTAGATCATTAAATTGTTGAGTTAATAATATATCTGCTTACTCTTGTATCCCACAAAATTTATTTTTTCACTGAAAAATATTGTCCTGTAATTTATTTTTGGTCATGTCCCCTGCCTGCATTCATCTCTACACTGAAAACACTAATACTATGTACTGTTATTAATTACATTTTATAATGTCTATTTCATCCAAACACTCTGATCAGTTAAAACAGCTTTGAATGTGCTACCGACACTACCTTTGAGGTTTAACATGTCCCCACGTGTTTTGTTTTAGCTGGTGGGTATTTCCTGTGCAGTGGGTGATTTTCACACCAGCAGCAGATTGAGAAAGTAAAATGAGCTAGCATTGTGGTTTCTGTGCTTGATCACGCAGGCCTTTAGGCTCCCTTTCAGAACATTCCGACAGAACATTCTGCAAGTATTGGACTTAAGTTTACACAAAAGTATACTTCAATATGATCTTAACACTCTCTCTCAATATGACACATTTTATACACTATGTTATATGTAACATCCAAGCCATAGGGTTTAATATAAAGTTTGCATCAATAACAGCTTCAACTTTTCTGGGTAGGCTTTTCACAAGGCTTACGAGTGTGTTCATGGAAATTTTTGACCATTCTTCCAAAAGTAAATTTGTGAGGTCAGCCACTGATTTTGGATGAGAAGTTCTGGCTTGCAGTCTCCACTCTAATTCATCCCAATGGTGTTCTATCGGGTTGGGGTCAGGACTTTGTGCAGACCAGTGAAGTTTTTCCACACCAAACTCACTCACCCATGTCTTTATGGACCTTGCTTTGTGCACTGGTGCACAGTCATGTTGGAACAGGAAGGGTCCCTCCCCAAACTGTTCCCACAAAGTCGGGAGCATGAAATTGTCCAAAATGTCTTGGTATGCTGAAGCATTGAGAGTTCCTTTCACTGAAATTAAGGGGCCGATCCCAACTCCTGAAACAATCCCACATCATAATCTTCCTCTACCAAACTTTACACTTGGCACAATGCAATCAGACAAGTACCGTTCTCCTGGCAACCAGCAAACCCAGACTCATCAATTGGATTGCCAGACAGAGAAGCATGCTTTGTCACTCAAGAGAACATGTCTCCCATGCTCTAGAGTCCAGTATCCAATGCATTTGTTGTCTGCATTGCACTTTGTGATGTAAGGCTTGGATGAAGCTGCTCCGCCATAGAAACCTATTTCATGAAGCTCTTTATGCACTGTTTTTCAGCTAATCTTGAGGCCAAATGAAGTTTGAAGGTCTGTAGCTATTGACCCTGCAAAAAGGTGGCAATCTCTGTGCGCTGCGTGTCTCAGGATCCGCTGACCCTTCTCTGTCATTTTACTTTCCATGACATGTATTGTACAAGAACCAGAAATCAGGCAGGTAAAATCACTACAGACCCCTCAAACCCTGGACACAATCTTGTTCACCTAATTCTTTTTCACTAAACTGCCAGGCATTGGAACAGTTTCTTTCCTCAAGCAATCACTCTCAAAAACAGATGAACTTGGATATGTGCAGTGTGTTATATATACGCACCAATATGCTTTTTTCTTTTTTCTTTTACAAACTTCTTAAACACTACTGGACATTACTGTTATTTGCACTACTCAAACATCTTGTACTGTGTATTGTGAATAAGCACCAATATGCTTTTTACAAACTTCTGTTATGACTCACAAGATGTTGGTCGATGTAAGTGCTTTGTATGTGTGTTTGTTGCGTGTATGTATTGTCTTCAGGTCATGCGGATCCAAACTCCACCCCATGGTTTCTGGTTGCCACTATGGAGGCAGCTACCTCACCTTCCGCACGGTCGCTTCCACCTTTAGAGTGACAACAATCAGCAACCATTCATAAACTGAAAAGAGCCACAAGATATTGTGATTGTGACAGTGACATTCTGATCTTGCCTCCAAATGACTTTGATTCTTGCATTGTCCTTTGTTTTGGTTAATTGGCTATTAGTGTATAGTCATGCTGTTAGCAGTTGTAGATAAGACCATAAATATAACCACACTGTATATTTGTATACAATGTATATACAGTATGTATACAGTATAGGGGTGTGGCTTACATTTTATTTTGGGAGAGGAAATTTACTCATTGCTTTTGGTTTAAGTCAGGGAAGATACTTGCATTTTTCTTTGTGTTTTGTTTTGTAGGTAAGCCAGCTTTTAATACAGATACCTTGAAACTAATTCTGGTGTAGTATGCCCACATTTATATCTTTCTACAGCAATACAACCTCACTGGTTCTCAAGCTAACATTTTTGTCTAATTCCTTCTGCTGTTATAACACCACTGTGGTCCATTTTTCCAAACATAGAACCCTGATCCATTCCTACGCTGTATGACCCAACCCTAGACTGCATTGTGTAAAATCACAAACATGCTTCTTATAAACCTTTTACATCATACACTACATTAATGTTATTTCCACTACTTATCATATAAGATGCACACTTCTGTCACTTGCACTACCATGCACACTTGCTTTATTTACAGTGCCTGTACATAATCTGTTACATACTCTGAATATTAATAATGTGGAAAATTTCTTGTGTGTGCCAACATAATTGTTGACACAGCCCAATTCTTATACTGTATAATATCGATGTGATTCAATTATTATATATCTCTCAAGCAGTGTTCTGGCTTTCAAACTGGGCTCTGGTGAGTGTGCAGTGTTCAATTTTATTACAGACTTGATCAAATCATAGCTACTGTGTGAAAGGAAATTGTCATCATATAAATCTAACCTGCACTTTTGAAGCCTAAAAAACCTTAATTATTTTTTTTACTGTAGAAACGATGATGTGACCTGTGTAACCTACACATGAGTATAAAAAAGAATTTGCCCACTTTAACACTGTCTGTATATTCTTCTGTTCCATGTTAAGAATACTTACTCATTGTTCATCCTTTCATCCATATCCCTCTGGAAAGCAGTAAGGTAGAGTAACCCTAGCTAATAAATAAATAGACTGTAAGTATGAATCCCAGAATGTAAAAGAAAATGTAAGAAGCTTAGTAAATGTCATAACAGAAGAGGAGGACAGGATGTAGGGGGTTGTGGCTGAATATGTTAAACATGAACTTATGCTAGAAATAGTTCACATGTGCACATGTTCATTGGAGTGTAAGACATGGTGTCCCGGCATGTGTTCACTCTACAGATGCTGTTTGGTAAGATATAAAAAATAATAATACATAATTACATAAATGGTATTATATATACTTTTATTTCATAAATGGAATGTGCTCTGTGCTGTGTGTGAGTTTTTCCAGAGCGGTGATGAATCTGATCTCTTAATAATGTTGTTTTCTTCTTTTAGGTCTCATCAGTCTGGGTTTTCTTCAGATCATTTCAGATGATCTCATATCTGTTGATCCTGGAGAGAACATCACTCTGCTCTGTAACATCACTCAGTATTCACAGATATCGTGGTATCAGATGAACTCAGCAGGCGTGAGGGAGATTATATGGGCCAGACAAAGGAAAATAGGAAAACGCCTTTATATTGATTATAATGTAGACGAGAGTCACTTTGATTTAACAGAAAGTAACAGTTCAGTCAGTTTAGTGATCATTGGAGTTAGAGAGACAGATCAGGGGTTGTATTACTGTGGAGGTCGAAATGATGCAACACACACTCAGTTTGGGAAAAACATCAGACTCGACTTTACTACAGGTGGGTGCCAATACTTTATTGACGCTGATTTTTTTTTTCTTGTACATATTTTTTATACTAAAAGATACAATATGCGATGGATTGGCACTCTGTTCAGGGTGTACCCCACCTCGTGCCTTCCTGGGATAGTCTCCAGGCCCCCCGCGACCCTGTACACAGGATAAGCAGTATAGAAGATAATTCTTGATATAGATTTTTGGTCCTAGTTTTTGGTGCAAATTTTGTGAATCTTGTCTACACATAAACATAGTACAAAAAGAGATAGCTGGTCATTGTGTACTTTGTTTACATGTCTGGTCCTTTTGTTTAGCCAGTTTGATGTTTTTTTCATAGTTTAAATTATTAGTTCAGATGTGATATGATGTCACTGATGTGTGCATAATGAGCTTTTTAAACACATGACAGTTTCATTAATTGGGAGCCATATGCATGTTCAATTCAGGTTTCAGGCAAATATGTTGCACAATCTATTAAACATATCATTCCTCTCAAACAGTTTCCCAAGCCTAAACTAAACAATAATCCACATTACAATATCAGCAATTATTAAAGAATATAAAATTATGAAAGAATCTTTGCTAATGTGATCTACATGTGTAGCTAAATAGATAATAACAAGTCACCTGGTAATGTATGTGTTTTCTTACAGAATATGATTTCCTCAGCACTATACTAATATTGCAGTGTTATTGTGTGTATTTTAGGTGACAGAAATAATATGTTTCCAGATTTACATCAGCCTTTAGAAAATGGGAAGTTCTGGATTAATATGACTCTAATGTGTGTGTGCTCCATCTCTTTCCTAATAAACATCATTTGCATGGGTGCATTCTGCTGCAGTGGGCCAGGTAGGTCTGGGCATATTCAATGGTCTTTGATTTTTATTTCTTTCAACTTTGTATACAAAATGCAATATGTATTGTAAAGAGTCTGGCACATGGACAGAACACACGAGAAGCAGGTGGCACGTCTTCGAAAATGATCTGAACCACACCAGCAAGTCCGCCACTGAATGGCTCATAAAGAGAAAAAAAAAAAAGGCTTTGCAGTGGTCAAAGTCCACAGTCCAAAGACATGCAGATAAGTATAATTGATGTTCCCAAATTGCCCATAGTGTGTGAAATCATGTATGAATGTTGACCGGACGTCCTACCATGTTTGTAAAAATGGGAATAAATACAATGGTCACCAGTGGCCTCCACATCCCCAAGTTGGACTAGATGTTCTTAGATGAAGGGATGGGGAGATATACATTTAATCATATTTTGCTTTCAAAGATTTTGACTTTCTTGTATTTTTGATAAAGTATTGAAGAATAGTTCTACAGGCTTACCTGAATGACTGTTTTGTTTGGTTTTAGTCCAGTTAAAGTAGCAGTTTCAGAGGATTGTTTTTTGTTTGTTAAGCCACACAGTAACCTATGAATCATTCGACTATTAAAAAAACACATCTAACTTAAGGCATGAGCCAGTGAGAAACAAGTGCAGATAACAGATGATCAGGCTTGTGATTTATACGGTATACTGGTAATGCTGAATGATTGGAACAGACGAAAGGGGAAATGAGATTGCTCCAAGTTTTTTAAATTGTGTCTTTAGTCACTTTGCAGTCTGTCAAAGTAAATTCTTTTTTTGTCACAGTAAAAAAAAATAATTGTTAACATTTGTTTACAAACATCTCTAAACAAACTGATCAGCCATAGAATTAATATCACAAAACATAACACATTAACACTGATTATCCACTATATACCAGTAAACTGGTGACAGGTTCATGTACACCCAACGCTCACCCAACGTCTGATCCCACAAAAAACAATGTGGTAAAAACCATTGATAGGCAACAATGCTGGCCATGATAAACAGGCACCAGAATACCACCTGTGTACAACCAGCTACATATGTAGGCCATCAGGCAAATATCCCAAGACCACTAACCCGGCCTCCAAATTTCCATAGATCCCAAATGTACCAATGTACTACCAATGGACCAGCGTAATAAGGTAGTTGAACCTTAAAAAGCAGAAAAAGGATAGAAAAAGATACCTTAACACTTACAAATGCCAGGTAGACCAAGAAAGATTTCACCCACTACTGTCAGAATAATTGTTCGGGATGGAAAGGAAAACAAACAACTTCAAGAGAAATACAGGATGCTCTGGAAAGAAGTGGTGTTGTTGTGTCAAGAAGCACAATAAGGAGGTACTTAAACACAGATGACCTGCATGGTCAAATTGCCAGGAGACAGCACCTAGACAAGCCTCATAGCCTCTGGAGCAAAGTCATTTGGAGTGATAAGATCAAAATTCAGGTTTATAGTCACAGATGAGCCAACAAGGCTTACTGTGAAAAGTACACCATCCCACTGTAAAGCATGGTGATGGATCTGTTTTGCAGCTGTGTGAGCTCTGGTGGCATTAGGAAAGTTAGTCAAAATTGATGGCAAGATAAATGCAGCATGTTATCAGAAAATACTGGCAGGCAATTTGCATTCTACAGCACAAAAGCTGCACATGGGATGCTCTTGGATGTTTTAACATATCACTTAGATTAATTCAACAACTCACAGCATTGAGACTGGACTGATAAATAAATACACGCGCAAACACACTGATCAACACTATCAGAATATTGTACACACCAACCTGTAAATGCCCTTTTACTTTTAATTACTTGATAATTTGCACTGACTATTTATTCTTGCTGCAACTTACGGAATGTTTAAGGTTTACTGTTTCTCCTCTCACCATCTCAACTCATCACCTCATTACCACAGAGTTTTGCAAATGTCATGTTGTTGCATTGTCACTTTGTCGCTCTTGTTTGCACATTTGCACTTGCACTTTATGTTGTCTCTTTCGTAAAAAACTTAGATAGTTCCCTGTTAACGTAAAATGCCAATCTGTCTTGTACCAGCTAGCCAACTAATTAGGTCTCTAAGTTAGCTAGTTAGTTTTTTGTTAATTTATGTTGTTAATTTATGTATGTCTTGTCAATCTGTTTTGTCTTAGCTAGCCAGCTAATTAGGTTTCTTTAAATTTATGTTGCATGTAGCACCTTGTTCCTGGAGGAATGTTGTTTTGTTTCACTGTGTACTAACTGTATATGGTTATAGTGACAAAAATAGCCTACTTGACTTGACTTGATGTGCAGTTCATGCAAGACAACAAAATTTTTGCCAAAAAGAATGGCCAGCTATACCGGCCAGCTCTCAGCTGAGAGAATTAAGCACAATTATTACAAAAGGCTGCATGCCATCATTGATGCTAAATAGGCCAATAAAGAATATTAAGAACTACATGTATGCAAACTTTTGAACTGGGATTATTTCCTCATTTTCTTTATTTGTCATTATGTTATCCGTTATATATGAACTTGAGTCCTATAAAAAATAAGAGTAATTAGATTTTTCTTCTCACTCATGTTTTCTTGAAACTTGAGTGAGGAAGAACACATGGTACACATCTTGGAATTCTCCCAAGGAAAGCAAACTTTTGGGCTCAACTGTATATACGGAAGCTTGCTTGTATATCAAAAATAAAATCCAAGCGAATTTCCACATAGGAAATAATGAAAACAAAATTATTTTTTTAAAGAACCAAAAAAATAAATACAACAAATAATGAATACAAAATGTAAAGCAAAAAAATAACCTGCTTTTTACTATTGAAAAAAAAATTATCCCGACAGATAAGAGTTAGTGTTTGTGCATGCACAAGTTGTGTGTGTGTGTGTGTGTGTGTGTGTGTGTGAAGCTGAGGCAAGAGGAGAGGAGAAATGAGACCCTCCTCTCGTCTTACACAGTAACCCTTCCTCCTGTCTTATTTGAGGGGGCTACTGTGTGAGACGACTTACAGTACACACGAGCATGGATGATGATTATACCAGTAAGAGACGCACCCTAAGACCAAGCAGGGGAAACAATTACCAACAATTCTGCAGCGCAAGAGAGAGAAAAAAAAAATTTACATTTATTTTGCTTGTCTTGTGGAACACTTGCAAACCGTGTTACTCGCAATCTGAGGTTACAATGTATTTCCCAATCAGCCATAAGGTTAAAACACAAAACATTAAGCCCAATATTGTGTAAGTTCTACTTGTGTTGACAGGCCAGTTTTGACCTTTCAGGGCATGACTCCACAATAGCTCTAGTGGTGTGCTGTGCTGTCCGGCCCTGCGTTGTGTGCTGTCGGTTTCAAAGCCTCCATGGATCAGATTTTTTGTGCACACATTTCATATTTAATGTTATTCACTTCACCTGCTGGTGGTGTTAGTGTTGGGACTTATTAGTATAAACATAGAGTACCAGTTAAAATACCCAGAATATGTTTTATATTTTTAATTCTTTAAGGTAGCCACCTTTCGCTTTGATTCAATTCAATTCAATTCAATTTTATTTGTATAGCGCTTTTAACGATTGTCATTGTCGCAAAGCAGCTTTATACAATCAAAAGAATTATTTAAGTTTGTATGGAATGTGAATATGTATAAATCAAAATGGTCAGATAGTCCCTGATGAGCAAGCCGAGGGTGACAGTGGCAATGAAAAACTCCCTGAGATGGTAATAGGAAGAAACCTTGAGAGGAACTGGATTCAACAGGGAACCCATTCGC
>JAOTRS010145952.1:0-12232 GCA_028565755.1 Dinotopterus cunningtoni | reverse complement strand
GAACTAAAATTCATTGTACTTCTATCGACAAAGCAAGACCCAGTGTACATTACAAGGGACATTTTATAACTAATAAATAAATTACAATTTTGAAATAAAATCTGTGAGACATGTTTCTGACATCTCACAGACTTATGTTATATTAAAAAAATGTTAATATAAAAACTTTTTTCTTTTGGGTCTCAGGAGGATATAGAGCAGAGTGATGAATGAAGATGAGGAGCATGAGAAGGCAAAAAGTAAGTAGTGGAATGTGGCGTGAATTCACAGGTGATCATGACTTGTTTTGAGTGGTAGGCGTGATCTGGCATGCCATGACAGCACCCCGCCCATGAGCGCCTCCTGGCATTCTTGTGGAAGCCTCAGAATTCCATAGTGTTCAAAGGTGGTCCAGAATATATCTGGCTGGGACCCAGCTTTTCTCCTCAGGTCCGTAACACTCCCAGTCCACAACGTAGGTAGGCTGCATATTCCACCCAAGGGAAGTAAGTGGCTTCAAGAAACTGCATCCCATGGAGACAAAATACATATTATGTATTTAAATCATGAGTTCAACAGTTTTTTGGTGTTAGAGAGTTTGGGTAATGGGAAGTAAGCAGATTTGGCAAAACGGTTGACAGTGGACATTTTCATGGCAAAGAAGGACTATGCAATTCATCTGATCACTCTTCATAACATTCTGAAGTATATGCAAATTGCTATTATAAAAACTTAAGCAGCAACTTTTCCAATTTCCAATATTTATATAATTCTCAAAACTTTTGGCCAGGACTGTAGTTTCTGATAAAACGTCTGTAGAAGCCCAGGAAGCATTAAAGCTCAATTATGGATGATGGGATTGGCCAATTAGTGACTGCCTTAATCTTGGATGGGTCCATCTGACCTCCTGACAGGGAGATAAGGTAGCCCAGAAAACAGGCGATATGGTTGGCTGAGTGGGTGAGATGGGATCCTGGGTGGGTGAGATGGGTGAGACGGCTGATCGTGGATGCTGAAAATTGATTTTGTATTATTAAGTATAGGGCCCTTTTTATTCTATATTACCTAGGAGGCTTTTCATACCAGATGGAATGCGTGACCACAGTAGAAACAGAAGCCCTCATTGCAATGGCACTGGAGCTCCTTGTGACTATGTGACCAATTTGCATGGGTTTGGAAAGTGTTTCAAAGGGAGGCATGATGAAGTTTGTAGTGGAGGTTTGACCAGGAGCTGGAGTTTTAAGCTGACGGTATTTGTTGTGCTGATACATTTTGCAGGTGTCTATGCATATAGCCATGTTCATGATTTCTTGAAGGGTGGAGAGAAGCTCTGGAGCCGCAAGCTCGTCTTTGATGTGATCAGCGAGTCCATGGGGAATAGCATCAAACATAGCCAGACAATCCCAGCCATAAGAGGAAGCCACAGTGCTGAAATCAACAGCGTAGTTATGCACAGAGCGGGATCCTAGGCATAACTTGAGTAGTTTGTAGCGTGGCCACATAAAGGCCTATCTGTCTTTATCTCCAAAACATCTAACACGGGTTGTCCCTCTGATGGATTCCTAATCCTATCCATCCTTGTCACTTCCAAAGAGAAACTCAACATCTTCATCTCTGCTACCTCCAACTCTGCCTCCTGTCTTTTCTTCAGTGCCACTATTTCTAAGCCATAGAGTATCGCTGGTCTCTCCACTGTCTTGTACACCTTTCCTTTCATTCTCGCTGATACTCTTTTATCACATAACACACCTGACACTTTTCTCCACATGTTCCATACTGCTTGTACATGCCTCTTCACCTCCTTTCCACACTCTCCATTGTGCTGGACCGTTGACCTTAAGTACTTAGAGTCCTGCACCTTCTTTACCCCTGCTTCCTTTAGCCTCACTGTTCCACTTGTGCCCTTCTCATTCACACACATGTATTCTGTCTTGCTATGGCTAACCTTCATTCCTCTTCTTTCCAGAGCATACCTTCACCACTCTAGATTTTACTCCACCTGTTCCCTGCTCTCGCTACAAAGCACAATGTCATCTGTGAACATTATAGTCCATGGAGACCCCTATCTAACCTCATCTGTCATCCTGTCCATCTCCAGAGCAAACAAGAAGGGGCTTAAAGCCGATCCTTGATGCAGACCCACCTTAACCTTGAACTCTTCTGTCACACTTACAGCAAATCTCACCACTGCCTTACAGCTCTCATACATGTCCTGCACCACTCTAATATACTTCTCTGCCACTCCAGACTTCCTCACCCAATACCACAGCTCCTCTCTCGGCACCCTGTCATACCCTTACTCTAAATCTACAAAGACACAATGCAACTCCCTATTACCTTCTCTGTACTTCTCTATCAGCATCCTCAAAGCAAATAATGCATCTGTTGTACTCTTTTTAGGCATGAAGCCATATTGCTGTTCACAAACGCTCACCTCTGCCCTTAACCTAGCTTCCAATACTCTTTCCCAAAACTTCCTTGTATGGATCATCAGCTTTATTTCTCTGTAGTTGTCACAGCTCTGCACATCTGCCTTATTCCTCCACTAGGATCCTCTTACTCTCCAAGATCTTGTTAAACAGACTAGTCAGAAACTCTACTGCCACCCCTCCTAAGAACCTCTATACCTCCACAGGTATGTCATCAGGACGAACTGCCTTTCCACTCTTCATCCTCTTCAATGCCCTCCTCACCTCATTCTTATTTCACTCTTATCTCTTTTTGCTAATTCCTGCTCCACAACAGTGACCTCTTCTACTCTTCGTTTTTTTTTTCTTTCATTTTTCTCATTCATTAACTCTTCAAAGTATTCATTCCATCTCCCCATCACCCTTCTGGCACCTACATTCCCCTCCCTGTCTTTAATCACTCTAATCTGTTGCACATTCTTTCCATCTCTATCTCTTTGCCTCGGCAACTTGTATAGATCCACCTCTCCCTCCTTACAGTTCAACCTAGCATACAAGTCCCCTTAACCAAGTTTGTTTGGCCTTTGCCACCTCTACCTTCACCTTACGCTGTATCTCCCTGTACTCCTGTCTACTCTTTTCAGTCCTCAGAGGGTCCCAATTCTTCTTAGCTAACCTCTTTCTCTTTCCACACCCCTGGGCCTGTATTCACAAAGCATCTTAGGCCTAAAGGTTGCTTCTAGTGACAAAATTCTAAGAAAATTTTTATGACATTTTCTTAGAATTTTTCTTAAATTTAGGAGTAAATCTTAGTAAAGAAAGTAAAAATGCACAATATTTTCATTAAACATTGATGCATAGTTACTTCTTATGCCATAAATTGAACAAATCTAACAAAAATTGAACAAAAATCTAAGCAGCTGTGTAAGAATCTGAAAATGAAAGCTATTGATGCCCATAATGCAAGAAAAGGCTACAAAAAGATAGCAAGCTTTGTCAGCTTCCAGTTTCCACAGTGAGAAATGTAATTGAAAGATGGCAGTTTAGGGGAACTGTGGAGGTCAAGATGAGATCTGGAAGACCAAGAAAACTCTCGGAGAGAACTGCTTGTATGCAGTTCTGCAGGAATATTTGGCAGACTCAGGAGTGATGGTGCACTGTTCCACAAGACCTTCATGGAAGAGTCAGTAGAAGAAAACCTTACCTGCATCCCCATCATAAAATCCAACGTCAGAAGTATGCAAGAGAACATCTACAGAAGCCTGATGTGTTTTGGAAACAAGTGCATTTTTCTATTTCCAAGAGAGACTGTGTTAACATCTTTTCAATTAAAAAATCACCAAAATCTGTTATTTATTAAGGGGTGTCCATGCATAAGACTGTACAATTTCTTCATATACAAATATTATGTTCCCTTTCAAAAGCTACACTCGATGCTGCGTGAAAACGCTATGGGAACATCTTTTTGTGTTACTGGTTGTGAAGCATGTGTGTATCAAACACGCCAAATTTTGGCTATATATAACCTCGGTCAGGTGACATCATCTGATGAAGTGCACCTGCAGGTTATAAATAGGAGTGAACCGGAAACATCCTCAGATCTTTTTGTCTTCAGGACTCCATTGTGCTTGCGTGTGTGTGTGTAAGCGAGTTTTAAAGTGTTAACTCACTGATATGGTGGAGTTTGTTAGGAGATGCGCGCCTCCATGTGATAGATCTCTTTCGGAGGGTGATCTCCACACTTTTTGTTTCGAGTGCTTCGCGCGTGGCTCGCCTTCTTTAAAGAGAAACCGCGAACCGCGGCGCATTCCTGGGGTTCACGTGCAGATCTGGCAGACGCGCATGGACCGGGAATTCCCCTCGCGCTCTCGTTGGATCAGGAAGTTTTTCCGTCCACTTCTCAAGTGCGCATCGGCGCTTCTTGTGAATGGGCAGGGGAGACTTCCTCTCTCTCGCTTCCGCAGATATGGAGGATTTACTGCAGGTAAGTAATGCGTGCGATCGAGCGATTGCATATCGTCTGGCCGCAGAAGCGGGATTCCCCCAAGCACTCAAAATTAGACGACAGGCTTCTGTCGGGTGGCCGGGGGGAGGAGCCTCAACGACGCTTTCTCTCTATCCTTTTCTTTGGCGACCTCCATGACGAGTTAACTCTTTTATGGAATAAGCCTTATTCATCCCGTGTTTTTCGTGCCATCAACTTCGATTTATTAGAATATTGTTGATGCGAAGGCGCAGGGTTATATGATTATGCTCCAGATAGAAGAGACGCTTGCGGGCTATCTCTCTCCTGGGACATCATCCTCCCTGAAAAAGCCCACACTCCCCACCAAGCCATGTAGACTGACATATTCCCTGGTGGGGAAAAGCTGTCAGGCAGCAGGTCAGGCTGGTGCTCCACTGCACACCATGGCGGTTTTGCAGGCTTACCAGGCTGACCTGCTGAAAGACTTGAGCACTGGCGGGGCTATTAATGATAGGGCGTTTGTAGCTACGTCAAGCCACAGATATGTCTCTCCGTGCAAACAAACAGACGGCCGGTGCTATCGGCCGCTTTATCGCTGTCATGGTGTCCACGGAGAGACATCTGTGGCTAAACCTCACGGGCATCAAAGATAAGGATTGTCCGTTCCTCCTTGATGCACCATCTCACCTTTCGGGGTGTTTGGCGACGCTGTTAATTCCGTCGCCACTAGGTTTTGGGAGGCGAAACTTTATGAACAGGCCTTTGGGAAGTTTTTCCCCTGCCGTGCTCAAGAGTCGGGACTGTCAGCCACCCAGTCCTGACCAGGTCTGGCTCTTGCGAGGCGCGAAGCGCAAAAGGGACGCGTAGAATTCCTTCTGAGAATAAAGTCTTCTCCCTGGCACCCCCAGGAGGTCTCCAATAAGATGTTAGTTGTTCGGTCACTTCCTGCCAGGTTTCAGGATGCCGAACATCCAACACCAGCCCCCAAAAATTTGACTGTCAAAATGATTGTTTCTCAAATCCAACCAGAGAATTGGTTTGTGACAATCAACCTGAAGGACGCATATTTTCATATAGAAATATTGCCACAACACAGGAAGTTCCTGAGGTTCGCTTTCGGGGGTGAAGCTTGCCAGTATCAGGTCCTTCCATTTGGCCTAGCTCTGTCACCCGCACATATACAAAATGCATGAATGCAGTCCTGGCTCCTTTACGACTCCAGGGCATCCGTATTTTGAAGTACATAGATGACTGGCTGATTCTGGCTCAGTCTCAGAAGCTAGCACTTCGACATCGGCATGTCGTCCTAGCTCATCTTGATTCTTTAGGATTGAGCCACAAAAAAGCGTTCTCTTTCCAGCTCAGAACACAACTTATTTGGGTATCACATTTTTAACACCCTGAAGGAAATCAAGCTAGGCCAGAAAGTGACTGTTTATCACTTTCAGAGATTTTTAGGTCTCATGGCAGCTGCGTCCACAGCAATACCTTTGGGCCCTTTGCACATGAGATCGTTTCAGTTGTGGCTAAAAGCCAGGGGATTTCACTCCAGGGCCAATCCCCGGAGGCAAATAAGGGTTACGCGCCAGGGGCTTTGTACCCTTTCTATGTGGTTCATACCCCGGTTTCTGACTCTGGGTCTCACTTTAGGTCCGTCTTGTTGTCGCAAGATGCTAACGACAGACGCTTCCCTCACGGGCTGGGGTGCGGTCTTGGATGGCCGTCCAGCCCAAGGGAGCTGGAGAGGTCATCTTCTCGCGTGGCACATCAATTGCCTCAAAATGATGGCTCTATTTCTGGCCCTAAAGCACTTCCTCCAGCAGTTGAGAGGCTACCATGTCCTAGTGCGGGTGGACAACATTACGGTAGTCTCGTATATAAATCGCCAGGGCTCGCGCCGCTTGAACAAGCTAGCGCACCAGGTTCTGCTTTGGGCACAGGACAAGTTCCTGTCCCTTAGGGCGATTTACATTCTGGGGCATATGAAGGTGGGAGCAGACTTGCTGTCCAGACAGGCTGTGATACATGGGGAATGGAAACCCCACCCCGAAGTAATCAGTCAAATTTGGAAGAGATTTTATGTAGCAGAGATGGACCTCTTTGCCTCGCAAGAAACAGCACAATGTTCCCTTTACTACTCTCTGACTCCTCCAGCTCCCAAGGGTTTGGATGCGGTGGCCCATACATGGCCCAGATTACGGCTTTATGCGTTTCCCCTGATAGCTCTGCTCCCGGGAGTCCTGGCGAGGGTCCGTCAACAGGGTTTGCGCCTCTTACTGTTTGCGCCCCGTTGGCCGACCAGAGTGTGGTTCTCTGATCTAATATCTCTCCTCGACGGCTCGCCGTGGGCGATTCCAGTGAGGAGGGATCTTCTGTCTTAGGCGCAGGGGACAATATTTAATCCCCGGCCCGAGCTCTGGAACCTTCACGTCTGGCCCCCCGAGGGGGACCAATTAAGAGATGCTGGTCTTCCAGCCAGTGTAATCGAAACTATTTTAAGTGCTAGGGCTCCCTCCACTAGAAGAACTTATGCCCTCAAATGGAGTGTATTTGAAAGTTGGTGCATGGCAAAACATGTAGACCCAGACAAAGCGAGCCCCAGAAACTTCCTGTGTTGTGGCAATATTTCTATTATAATAATAGTATAATATTTATCTAATATTTCTAATATTTCTCTTTTCCCAGCAATGTCTGTAACTCCAGAGTCAGCAGATGCGCCCTTTCCGGTTTCACGGAAGAGGAGACCACGCCGTTGAAACGCGGAGGGCGATGTGAGAACTGAATCCTGTAGCCTCTCTCTACAGTGCTTAGTACCCAAGGAGATATACTTGGCAGTGCAGTAGCTTCAACGCTGCCAGTTTCTCCGAAAGGGGCAGAAGTCTTGGCGGCTCGGTTAGACGGGGGGGGTTTAGATGTTCGGCATCCTAAAACATGGCAGGAAAGGACAGAAGAACTAACATTTCGTTGGAGACCGGTGTTGCCCGAAACACCAGTGGTGGCGGAGCATGAACACTGACCTCGTGGGGGTGCCAGGGAGAACACTTCATCCTCGAAAGGAATTCTTCGCGCCCCTCCCTGGGGGGAGCCACCCCCATGGTCCTGGGCGCATGAGCCTCAGGGCCTCTTTTTTGTGAAGAAGACAGTGTGCTGGTCCGATCTCTTTGAGGCGGATCGCGAAGTGCGGCAAGCCGTACCCCAATCTTTACGGGGGGTGCCCGGCTCATCACACTCTCCTTCTGCATTTCCCGCCTCGCGACAGTCAGACCTGGTCGGGACTGGGTGGCCAACAGCCCCGACTCTTGAGCACGGCGGGGAAGGAATTTCCCGAAGGCTTGCTCATATAATTTCGCCTCCCGAAACCTAGTGGCGACAGAATTAACGGCGTCGCCAAACCGGCCAGAAGGCGAGATGGGGGCATCAAGGAGGAACGCACGCTCCTTATCCTTCATGCCCGAGAGATTTAACCACAGGTGCCTCGCCGCGGACACCATCGCAGCCATAGAACGGCCGATAGCACGGGCCGTCTGCTTGGTTTCACGAAGAGACAGGTCTGTGGCTCGGCGTAATTCCAAAAACGCCCTATCATCAACAGCCCCGCCAGTGCTCAAGTCTTTCAGCAGGTCAGCCTGGTAAGCCTGCAAAACCGCCATGGTGTGCAGTGCAGCACCAGCCTAACCCGCTGCCTAAAAAGCTTTTCACACTAAGGAAGATGAAAGTCTGCACGGCTTGGAGGGAAGTGCTGGCTTTTTCAGGGAGGATGATGTCCCAGGAGAGATCGTCTCTTCTATCTGAGGCATCATCATATAACACCGCGCTTCCGCATCAACGATATTCGAATAAATCGAAGTCGATGGCAGGAGAACACGGGATGAATATGGCTTGTTCCATGAACGAGTTAACTCGTCATGGAGGTCGCTAAAGAAGGGGAGAGAGTGTCGTTGAGGCTCCGCCCCCCGGCCACCCAACAGAAACCTGACGTCCAATTTCGAGCGTTTGGGGGAAGTGCGCTCTTGCGGCCAGTCAATATGCAGCCGCTCGACCGCACACGTTACTACTTTGAGTAACTCTTCATACGCTCTATCGTCACTAAAGGAGTGCTCTAAGGTGCTTTTTGTTTCTATTTCCATCTCCGCGGACGCGAGAGAGGATGTCTCTCCTGCCCATTCACAAGAAGTGCCGGCGCACGCTTGAGAAGTAGACGGAAAATTTTCCCGATCCGGCGAGAGCGCGAGAGAAAGGAGGGGAGACTCTGTCTCGTGTACGTCTGCCAGATCTGTGCATGATCGCCAGGAATGCGCCGCGGCTCCTCTTTAAAGAAGGCGAGCCGCGCGCGTAGCACTTTATTCGGGAGGAGGTCACAGTGCTCACACTCTCCCTGAAGCCCGAGGAGAGCGTGATTTTCTCCCAAACACTCGAAGCAGAAAGTGTGGAGATCGCCCTCCGAAAGAGGTTTATTACATTGAGGGACGCATCTAGCCTGAAACTCTGCCATATCGGTGAGTTAAACACTTTCTTAATTTGCTTTGTAAACACACACACACAAACACAAAGTCAGTCCTGAAGACAAAAAGATCTGAGAAATGTTTCCGGTTCACTCCTATTTATAACCTGCAGGTGCACTTCATCACATGACGTCACCTGACCGAGGTTATATAAGCCAAAAATTTGGCGTGTTTGATACACACATGCTTCACAACCGGCAACACAAAAAGATGTTCATATAGCGTTTTCACGCAGCATCGAATGTAGCTTTTGAAAGGGAACTTTTGCTCAAAGTCGATTCAATTAATCTGTTAATAACCAGTTTCAGTGGGTGTGTTTATGCGTTGGTAATTTATAAATTGTGCTGGACCAGGACTGAAGTTGAAAAGCCCATGCTGTACACATGGATTAAACGAGTGACACCAGAGATTAACATCTTTTTAACTCTATACTTAGCCGTATTTAGCACGTTTTGAAACATAAAGGACTTTACACTAAATATTGATTGCTGTATTGCAATTTCATTGTATAAAATAGCAAATTATTCTGATAATATTGATTGTCATTATGTTAAAAATTCTAGGATGTAATTAAGACAAGGCTGCACGGTGGTGTAGTGGTTAGCCACAGGCTACTATCACCTCCAGGGTCCGGGTTCGATTCCCGGCCAGGCTCGATTCCTGTCTCTGTGTGCATGGAGTTTGCATGTTCTCCCTGTGCTTGGTGAGTTTCCTCCGGGTACTCAGGTGTCTACCCACAGTGCAAAGACATGTAGGTTGGATTAATTGCCATTCCCAAATTGCCCGTAGTGTGTGAATGGGCGTGTGAGTGTGTGAATGTTTGTGTGCTCTGTGATGGATTGGCACCCTGTCCAGGGTGTATCCAGCTTCATGCCCTAAGTCTCCTGGGATAGGCTCCAGGTCCCCGTGACCCTAAATAAAGAGGTATAGAAGATGAGTGTGTAAGTAACTAATTAAGATATCGAACATTTCATTTTTTTCTCAATTCTTTTATCCACCACTATATTTAGATAATCGTAGATGTAAACTTAATATTTAAAAAAAAAATGTGCAATTTATGTGCAATTTTTAACTTCTGAATTTTATTTAATGAAATCCTTGTTAAATATACCTGCTGTCAGGGATAATACATCCAAATAAAGAATGTCAATTTTATATTTATGCAATCTTAAAAATAAAAATTCATGTATAATGCACATATTTAGCTTCTTTCAGTTTTCAGTTTCTAATCTGATACGTATTTTAACCACGCTTCCTGGTTGAGATTCTTTCTCACTGACACCAGAATACCAAGCAATCCTTAGTGACAGGTATAATGTTCCTGTGTTTTAGGGAAATAGTTAAAAATGAAGAGTCAGTTGAATAATGATTTCATATACCTGCAGTCTTTTAAGTTTTTTTTGGAGAATTCCACGGAATCCTAGAGCATTCAGAATTTTATCCATACGATGCTCCCAGATATCGTGGCCAGGTACACACTCACTGAAACACAGTGTGGGAGATTTTTCTCTTTCACTTGTTAATGTTACCTTAATTACAAATATTAAACAAATGCTGTATCTTTATTCAAAAGAACCAAAGAATGACTCGGGTCTTTGCGCAGATCTGGATGAAGTAAGCAGGATTTATTGCAGCAATAAAACCCAAGTAAGCTGCACTTGCAATGCTTAGGTCGTAATTCCAAGCATTATCAAGAGCAGACTGTCTGACAGTTACATGCAGGCTCATTATATACAGTTTTCAAGGGGAGGGATGCACACCTTATCTCTTCCCTTAGTTCTTTTTTTCCCTCCTTACCAAATTATTAACTCATTATAGGCAAACTTTTCCCAAGGAATTCTCCCATTATCTTTACGTTTTCTATCATATTATGTTACGTCAAACAGTATACCTCGTCATCTGACTCCCTGACCATTCATCCAGAAGTGCATTTATAAGGTCAGACACTGATGTTGGACGAGAAGGCTTGGCTCGCAATCTCCGCTTTAAAACATCCCAAAGGTATTCTATCAAGTTGAGGTCAGGACTCTGTGCAGGCCAGTCAAGTTCTTCCACACCAAACTAGCTCATCATGTCTTTATGGATCTTGCTTTGTGCACTGGTGCACAGTCATGTTGGAACTAACGAACTACCTAACATGGAACTAACTATAGCTGGAAAAGCTATAATTCCATCTTTCATAGTTTTGTTACAATGGATAAATCAACCTGCAGTTGCATTTGTAATCATTTAAGCCTGTGATTTAGTCTCAATAATATGTTGCTTGACTTTGTAGTGAGTCAAATAAAAAGTAGTGGTGGCAAGTAAGTGATGCATACTTGCATGCTACTTTTTATTACTGTTGAAGTGAATACAAAGGCAGTAGCAGAGGACAAATGCCCTTTTATTGACTTCAATATTCTCCAAAAACCCTTTAAAAACATTCAAACCACTAACGCCACTATGTCAGTACTGTATCTTTACTTTTGTGCTCACATGACAGAAGCAATGTGTCAGCTTTTAATGGCACTACATGGCATGCTGTGCTAAAAATCTGTTCTAAAATAAGGTTGCATAGTGGTCTTCAAAATGTCAAAAGCTTTGTTATGGACAATATTTTGTGCTATAATTATTTGCCAAAATGAGTAAATGTCCTCATTTTAACTGTTTATTTATGCTAAATAGGGTATGGTTAGTTCTAATGTAAGCAAGGTAGAGGAGGCAAGATTAGGCTATACTTGTGCTCAAACTGTTCAAAGAAAAACATTTTGCATTTGTAAAATACAATCTTAAAATGTTAAGGGGATTAAAAAATAGGAACATGTTAGTAATTCCAGTCTTTGCAATGTATCAGTAAATCAGGTCTTTGTTAATGCTATGAATTATTTAGGAGTAAATTTGCACATAATCATCTAAATACTAAGTCACATACTGTTTGTGTGTTTATGTGAACAGTTTCAGGGGGACTGAAGAGGATAGGACTGGTAGGTGGAGGAGCCAGGCAGTAACCCGCTGTGCTCTGCAATCCACATACAACCCTTTCTGGCAGGAAAACCTCAGTGGAGCACATGGATGTTGAAGGCCACAGAGAGGGTAAGCTGTTTCATAGCTATTGCAGACAAGTAAAATCATCAGTAATGTTCTGTGAGATGAGGGCAGTCAGTAAATTATACAGGGCATAGCCAGACATCCTGGTGGATTTAACATTTCTACAGAAATGTACAACTGGTTTGACCCTTATTCTTATCTTTTTCTATTTTGGCTACGCTCCAGTACTGCACATTTGGAGTAAACAAATTCCTTTTATAGTATTTCCACAATTTTAATGCAAAATGTGATAATTTTGAAGTGGTTTAAGTTATGGTTGAATAATACCTTGAAAACAGATACAACTCAAC
>JAOTRS010145923.1:0-12234 GCA_028565755.1 Dinotopterus cunningtoni | reverse complement strand
ATGCAAAACCTTTAAGCTTTCTTTTTTGGTCCTAAAAGTCATATTTTACATAATATACTGCTGCCTTTTTTTGCTTGAATACTAATGTTTGGAAATCAGAAATGTTATTTGTACTGACCTAAAAATAAAGTTATAAAATAAACAAGTATAACAAAGTTTGTACAAAAAAAAAAAAAAAAAAAAAAAAACACAAGGTGCCCAAGACATTTGCACAGACTGTGTATCAACAGACAATGTGTATAAATCTAATTATGGACTAGACTATAAATTCTTATCCAAAACTGTCAAACTAAACACAATCACTTAATTCAGTTCACACCCAGTCATCTATAATTATAGATTTATTTTTTTTTAAACTAACCTAATCGCTTTCAATCAAACTGTTTGATCATGATCAGAGATCTAACACCTTCACAACTTTTACTAGTAAATACAGTAATCTGCCTCTGGCGATACAGGAAACGCCTCTGCCACTAACGGCACTAACAGCATTTGCATTCTTGGGAAAAAAAAAACAGAATGACTGAGAATTTTAATGCTGATGTGCGATTTCATATGCTAGTATAAAGAAAGTACACTAATACTATATGGAATTAGTAATATCCGTATGAAAACATTTTAATCACGCTAAATAGGCATTTATTACACATTTATATGAGCACCTTTTAATAGTACTTATTTTTAATAGCTTAAATCCTGTTTTACTTTGAAAACGAGAATGTCAAAATGTCAAAAGTAAAAGTTGAATTTTCAACTACAAAGAAATGCACAAGTGTTTGTCATGTGATCATACACTGATCAGCCATAACATTATGACCACCTGCCTAATATTGAGTAGGTCCCCTCTTTTGTCCCACAGTGATGCACTGTGTGTTCTAACACCTTTCTATCACAACCAGCATTAACCGCATCATCAATTTGAGCTACTGGATGAGACTACACGGGCCAGCCTTCATTCCCCATGTGCATCAGTAAGGCCTTGGCCACCCATAACCCTGTTGCCAGTTCACCCGTTTTCCTTCCTTGGATGACTTTTGGTATGTCCTGACCACTACAGACAGGGAACATCCCACAAGACCGGCATCACAAGTTCACTTTCCACCTAACATTTCCCACCCACTTCCAGCTGCCATTGTAATGAGATATTGAAACTGTAGCTAGTGTGAGAAGCGCCAAGGCTTACTGATGCACATGCTAATAAAAAAGCTACTGTAGCTTGAAAATTAGGAAGGGTTAATGCTGGTTCCAGTAGAAAGATGTCAGACCATACAGGTCATCACAAATTTCGAAGATTTAAGAAGAAACATTTATTGACTTGCTTTAAGTTTTGATGGTGTTTTATGTTGTCCGTAGCTTATACGCATGTGAAACATGTTTGAATAGAAATGAGGTGACTAAAAGTTTTACTGCTCCCTGTTTAAGTGCAAATATTTGTCCATGTTCAACATCATTGTGTTGCTCTGTACAGTGTGCATCAATGTGCATCATCTCCTGCTGGCTAATACAGCCCTATCCAGTAGTGTGTAATAACTATTGTTATTAAAGGATGAACATCAAGTACAGAAAAATAAATGTAGATGGTCTTAATTGGCTATGATTACAATAGGCAATATACAGGTTAAAATCACAACAGTGATCATTTTCTGTCTTGTAAAAATTATTTATATCTCCTGCGACTGATAACATCCCCGGTATTAAGAACTCGGCAGGAAGCAAAAACTCAACTATCAGCGCTGATACAGTCACGGGCAATTTCTTTAACTCTGCTGGGACTTTTCCCTGACGCGCTAACCCAGCACGCCATCCTCCAGACGAGGCAGCAGGACGGCGATGCAATTAGCGAGCCAGCGATGCTCCGAGTCCCTGAAGAGCAGTCACAAGAGTACCAGCTGTGTTGGTGCTACGTGGTAATTAATCATCACTTAATCCACACAACCTTTGCTGTTTAAGTTGATCAGCATTACAGCCTGTCCCTCTTTCCAACCGCTCTCACTCCCTCCTTGTCTTTCTCTTTATGTCTTTATCCAGGAGTACAGAGGGAACCCCATAGGGACAACACACGGGCTCGTGTGAACCAGCGCAACTACAGCAAGTTGGCATCCACACAAATGGTACAAACAACATCCTTACTACAGCCACATGGTATACTGTATAAAGATTATGCTGACCTTTCCAAAAATTTGGACTTTAAGTAAAAGATAGAGATCCAAAAGTATTTGATGTTTACAAGGGACAACATCCGGTTCTGGAAAATTAGTCCAATGTGGAAATGTCAAAGCGTGCAATTCCTCAAATGAATCGAAAATAAAACCCCATGTTAAAATGTCCATTAGTGAAGGGAAGTTTGAATTATTTTAGTGACTCGGTTCTTCGATTCTCGTTGATCAAAATTTGATGTTGAACAAATATTTTTTGAGTCATTTAGTTCATTTCGTTCTTTTGATCAGAAATAAAATGAAATGTTACATTTTCAATAAAAAGACCCTACATACACAAATTATGACTATAGTTCCAGTAGTGAAAAGATTACAATGCATATTATGATCAACAGAATTAAACAGTAGCTCACCTCTCATATCTTTTGGTCTGAGTCGTTCGTTTTTTTACCTGATTAGCGTCTATGAGAGTCAGGTGACAAAAGAACGAACGATTCAGACCAGAAGACTGCTCAATTCTGTTTCCTGTGTACTGCACTGCATAGTGTCTATCGGAGTCATGTGACAAAAGAACAAACGACTCGGACTAAAAGACTCTCTGACTATTTGTTCTTCTGAGTCACGTTACTGACTCGTTCAAAAAAGAATTTTTTGTTCAACTTTACAACAGAAACTTTGCAGCCTAGTACACAGAAAACAGTTTTGGTCTCCATAGCTAGATTTCGCATTCTTGATAACTGTACAGGGGTGGATTTTTATGTAACTAATCAGTTAAAACTGCATTAAACAATAAATATGTGCATAATTGTGGCATGGATGAGGTTAGTGATAACTGCAATGCAGGTGTTAAAATGCTAACTGGCTGCTATGCATCACTTGAGCTAACTGGAATCTGTAAACTTGACTAGACCTTCATATTCACGGGACAACTAACAAGAAATGGATGACAGAGTTCGGTCAAATTGAAAGCGGTGTTAGTATATAAATAAACATTGACCACCTTAGCATTTTAGCCAAGCTAAATCTAAGCCTAGCTCGTGGTAACTGAGGTACAGTAAGTGGGCAAACAAACAGCCAGGCCTCATTTGAGTTGAGCTTCAAATTCACTCTTCTAAAAACAAATTTTTAACCCTTATGGGTTATGTCTCAGTGGGTTTGTCCATTTTTTTTATACAGCCTTTGGGCGCATGTCGGCCTCTGTGCAGGCGTCCGAAAACAAAAAGGCTATTGACTGATAAATGAGATTCATATCCATGCAGCAGGGGCATTCCAGGGAGTCCACAGGAGAGCTGATCCCTGGCTTTGTGCATTTTTCCGTGGGATGGCTTACAAATTAAAGGAAAATAACTGCTGGCTTGTTATGCTGTGTGAGACATTTCTTTTTGCTGGGATGATTTGGGAAGCACATCGGTACAAAGCTCTTCCGACCAATTATCTTTTCTCTATGATGAAACATTTTTGTTGTTCTGCCCTCATCCACAGGATCCACCTGGGGCTTGGGCATTGAACCCGGGGCTTCCACATGGCAGGAGAGAAACCAACCACTGAGCCACCAACACGTCTTCCTTTTCAGAGTGATGCTGGATCTCAAAAACAAACAGATGAATATGTGTAGGATTAAAACATACAGTAGATCAAATTTCTTTTGTAATTTTTTTTTCTTCAACTGCTTTCTACTCTCTTGTTTTATGTAAAGTTTAAAGGGTATACAAATTAGTAACAAGAAAAACTCTACTTGCTGGCTGCCAGAGGGATCCTCGTTGAAATCATCTGCATCAGGTTTAACTTATTTTCTTTAATCAATAAAGCCTATCATGTTTCCTATAGTTCCCAAGATAGCAGTTATTTTATACAGGAACTATAAGACGTGCCTGGTTCTCCATTTCTAATTCCTGCTGTTCCTTTGCATGGACACGGAATTCTAAATAATTTGTAATGCACAATAATAAAAGACCTGGATTGTTCATTGTCAACCTTATTCAGAATTATCTTAATATAGGGAGCTGCACTAAAATTTCATCTGGCTAAAAACTTCATAAATATTCTTCCAAAACCAGGAATAGTGAATGACGATCATTACGCTGCCTTTTACATGCACATGTATCTCAAAGCGTTTTACATCATCCAATGAAAACAATGAGAACTGTTTACACTGCTAGTTTTGGCAGCCGAAGTCATGACCCCATGATTCCTGTGCAGGTTCGACGCCCGCTGGGGCACAAACATGTGTGACGTTGTGAACTTGCCAAAAGACTCCCGTGTACCGGTGAACCCAGTGTGCATGACTGAATAGTGTGTGAGTCAGTGAATAAATAACATGGCAGGCTTTCCGTTTTCTACCAGATGCAGGCGTGTAACAGATGACATGCAATATGCGACTTTTTTAAAAAAAAGTGTTTCACCTTTAAACTTTGGGCACCAAGAAAGACTAGAGGACACCATCACTATGAGTGGTGCTACTAACTTCTTTCTCCAGGACTAAGGTTATATGGTAATTTATACTGGCAGATAGTCACGGGCAAGGAGACAATAAAATGCACGAGAGGCAATAAGGTAATATTGCTGTCGCACAAACAATACTGTATGTTATATGCCGTTTCTGTAGTAACAGTTTGCAAAGGGAACACCTTTTTTAAAGTCTAAAGCTACAGTCTATAGTTCACATGGTGAAGCTTTCTCTGACGAGATACTTATTTATAAGAGGAGTCTCAAGTGTCACTGCTTACGTCTGTACTTAATTTTTCTGAAATAGGAACATCTTGGCACATTGCTCCTTCTTAGAAACATGACAGGCTGACTTATTATCTTTAAGAGAAAGCCAAAACATAGGCTGGATGGGCAATGAGTGTTTACAACCGTGTTTAGAGCTGCTCATTTATGCAGGTGTCCAATCAGGTAAAACAGGTCAAAAGCTTCAGTTAATGGTCACACATCGGAATTAGGGAAAAAGTAAGATCTCTGAGCCTTTACCCGTGACATGGTTGTGTTTCATGTACCTCTCATACACTGGGATTTACACACATACTCACACAACGGTCTACACATCTAGAGTTTATATATACAGAATATATACATATTCCTTAATTTAAATACATATTAGTGGTGCCAAATTGCTGTGGAAGACGAAATACAACACTTCTGCATTTTTTGTCATTGGAACACCACCTTGTTAATTATCTTCCCGTCACAGACAGCATACCCTGTCACATATTATTCTCTACATAATATACAATGTCTCCATGATACATTATGGTATATTATGTACAGTACACCTCTTTGGACCTCATGTTGAGAGTTCGAGTGAACAGCTAGCAAAGCAAATATAACACTCGATTCTACTTGGCCTTTTATCTGCTTGACTAGTCATGGAGTAACGAGGGAACAGGACATACCTGGCCATGCAACTGCTCGTCAGCCATTTGTTCCATTATTTATGAACGTGGGTGTGTGTGTATGAAAATGACTTGAATTCCTGAATGGTAAATGCACCATTTGCATCTGAGTGTTTCATGTCAAATTAAATGTGGTGGCATCCATCCATCCATCTAGGAACCTCTGTAGTCCGACTAGAAGGCCAGTGGTGACCATTGTGTTTATTCCCATTTTTACAACCGTAGTGGGTCCTCCGGTCAAATATGGTGGTATATAGCGACCAAATGAGGGGCACTGGTGGCTCAGTGGTAGGTGTTTCGCCTGCCATGCGGAAGGCCCGGGTTCGATCCCCAGCCACTGGATGCAGTGCCGGTCCCAAGCCCGGATAAAATGGGAGGGTTGCGTCAGGAAGGGCATCTGGTGTAAAAAAAAAAAAAAAAAAAAAACTGTTCCAAGTTGTAGTGTGGACTGGGTATTCCGCTGTGGCAACCCCATGTCGGGAGCAGCCGAAAGACCAACAACAATAGCGACTAAATGACAAAAAAAAAAAAATCCTTGTTTCAAAATTTATGGACCTGACTGTATATTTTAACACAAGGGATTCCTCAAGGCTCGGTTTTGGGCAGGCATTTTTTTTTTTTTTTTTTTTAAATAATCTTAAACTTTGATTTCGGGGTGATGTTTTTCAACAATGTAAATAAATAATAAAAATAAAAACGTTCTAACAAACTAAATCTTAAGCAAACCTTTCTTTTTTGTCTTTTCTATAAATATGGAAGTGAAGACAGAGAGAAGGTTGAAACTAATTGCCAGTCTACAGGGCCTTTGTGAAACAATACAATGGCATACTATGTCACACAATGTACTCATGTCTAGTGAGAATGTTAAGTATATTATAAGGTATGCACACTATGTGTATGTTTTGTATGTTGCTGCATGCTGTCACAACAAGTCAGTCTGTCTGTCCTTATTTGGGGTGTAAAAATTGCCATTGTCAGTGCCTGCAACTGTTAACTGTCCACATCTGTGCCTGTATTCTCTGTTCTGATTTCAACCTGAAGTGGGTGTGGTTTATACCAGAAAGCCACAATGAGAAAAATCATACAGAAATGAGAGCAGTGTCAGTGTTTGGTGAGAAATCGGACAAGCTCTGACAGCTCCTAAACCTCGGCGGCACCAAAATAGACTCAAAGAGAGATGAAGTTTCTTTTTAATTTCCGCACTTGCACTCACTGTTGTTAAGGGCCTTGTTTAAGGACCCAAAAGTGGCAACTTGGTGGTGGTTGGATTTGGACCTGGAGCTTCCGATCAGGAATCCAACACCTTAACCACTGAGCTATCCCTGGACCACTGACCTAGCCCACTGGATTTACTGATATGAGTACTAGCACTAGTAGTAGGAGCAATAATAATAATAATAATAATAATTATTATTATAATAACAATAATAATAACAATAATAATAATAATAATAATAATAATAATAATAATAATTCCAACAGCACATGTTCTATCAGGTGCAGGTCTGTCCTTATCCTTGCCAATTTCTAACAGAACATAATATAAACCACCACTGTCCTACCCAGGCAGTTACTAAGGATGAATAACCTGTGTTGCTATTGAGCATGCTCTTTCTTCATCCCATGAGCGTCGATCCGCTCGCTCACACCTGCACAAAGGCAAAAACCTCCTGCTGCACGACTTTTTTTTTTTTATCCTTATCCCACAGGATCCCAATCCCAATGCACTATTCTAGTCTTACACAGTAGTAACAAAGGCCAGTTAAGCTTGTTTAGTCAGATACACCTGTGAATGGTCTATGTTGTAAAATCACAACCAACGATTCTTACAATAAAATTTACTTACAATGGAACAGCTGAAGTGAAAAGTCTTACAATTTGAATAATTACTATTGTACTTCACTACCTGATGGTCTTTGGAAGCGACAGAGAGGTGAACGAAGTCAAATACTTTCCACTTGATGTCACTTTGTTACCTAAACATGAAATGATTAGGAGAAACTTAAAAAAAAAAAAAAAAAAGAAGTTGGTCTTCATTTAGTTCATGCCACATCTTTACTTCAGAAATATGTAACAAGAATAACAACATGAAAGCAAGTCAGCTTATGAAAGAAGGAAGAAGGACGACTTTTCTTTTGCTAAAAAACAAACATATTTTTGCTTTGAGACAGGAATGTGACGTCATGTAAAATACAGTACGACCGAGTAAAATCTCAACAGCATGCAAAGGCAATGTGATCTGCGAGCAAATACAACTACAGTATGAACAAACATTTAATTTGTAACACAGGCAGGTTATGACACAACATTACACGCCGGATTTCTAGAAGCGATCGCTTGTCATTTAATCAAAATGCTTAGTTATATTTGTTAAATCACTCACTCACTCAGTGATCGTTTAGTGTATACCGCTCTATCCTGCATACAGGGTTGCACGAGGCGAGGAGCACTCTGTACAGGGTGCCAGTCCACCGCAGGGCACAAACACATACACTCATACACTCATACACACACTACGGGCAATTTGGGAACGCCAATTAGTCTTTGGACTGCGGAAACCCACCAAGCACGGGGAGAACATGCAAACTCCATGCACACAGAGGCGGGAATCAAACTCAGACCCTGGAGGCGCAAGGCGACAGTGCTAACCACTAAGCCATCGCATTTATTAAATTAATAAAATAAGATCACAAAAAATGATCACAAACCTTTCAGAAACTATTAGTTTTTTTTTTTTTTATCTGTAAGATAAAATTGGTAGCCAGAAAACACATTTGTGATAATTAGGCCTGGGGAAAAACAAAGAAAAAAAAATCACACCATGATTATATATTTTGACACATATTTTCAATTACGTCACAAACAATCTAATTAAGAGGATGTTTATTAAGCACCTCAAAAGTTATATATAAATTAAAATAATTATGCACCCTGCCTCGTGCTATAAGTCTCTTGGGATAGGCTCCAGGCCCCCCGCGACACTGTACACAGGATAAAGCGGTATAGAAAAGTTAAACTATCGACAAACTATATAAATTCCAGACTATGTATATATTAACTGTAATAAATTGCCACCTTTTGTGATTAGATACTTGCACAGGGCCATATCACAATTTAAATTTTTATGTGATTAATCGTGCTATGGTAGTGATAACCCTTCGTTCACACTGGCAAAGCGATAAAGCAACAGGCAAAGCCTTCCTTTTCTGTGTCTATGCATGTCATTAAGCTGAGATTTCCCCATGAATGTAAAAAAATTTAAGAAAATATAATAAGACATAAAATCCAAAAAGACCATCAAGTAAATTGATTTTTTTTTTTGTAAGAATTAATTCACATGATAAAGCAACAAAATCAAAAGATTGTCATGAATGACTCCTTGGACTAATCTTCTAGTCTGACTTAGTGCCTCATTTCGTTAGTGTGTTACCAACAGTGTTGGGGGACGTTACTTTTTAAAGTAATTAATTACATTACAAAAGTACTGTCATTAAAAAGTAATCAGTTACATTACAGCGTTACTTTCTGATAAAAGTAACTAGTTAGAGTACTAACTAGGGGTTAGTTAGGGGTTAACTAGTTAGGGGTTATCGGGGGCGGGGTCTGTAGGATGACTTTCACACACACACACTTATGGAATCACTGCTGTCTGGCTCACAGATTACATAAACTGTCTGAATAACGGATTACATTTTTGAAAATGTAACTAAATAACTTAAATGGCGGACCTAACGCATTAGATTACTCGTTACATCAAAAAAGTAATCCAAGTACTGTAACTTTGTAACATGTTACACCCAACACTGGTTACCAAACTGGCTCGTTTTATAAGCTGTATACACTGTTGCTACGAGTGTTTCGAACCAGAAATCAAAGAAACACAAAGTGGACAGTGCACACCCATAACAGAAGAAGAAGTTGTAAGTGTAAACTAGCACTGCGTCCTGGACTTCTTTACAAACCTGTTAGGCAATAGTGCAATTAAAAAAAAGCACGTATATATTTGGTGGCATATATACAAGCTGACACGTGATACAAGCGTCGCAATTCTCATTTAATAGACGCTTTTAGGATGTTATATGGGTGTAAAGTTAATCATAACCATACACACTGTCAAAACTCACACATGCACTGGCAAGGTCAAAGCAAGAACGTTTATAAACCTAAACTCCCTCACACACATACACACACACACACAAACAGGGGGTTATGCTAAAGGTTATGAGGTCCACAGTAGCAGCTTGTACAAGCGAGCGCTAAACAAGGGTGGTGCTTTTCCACTGCGAACAATGAACAAACCGAGATGAGTAAAGAATGCGGCAGACCCGGGCCTACTTCATGTACATGATGACAATGCACATCCTTACGTCTACACACACACACACACACACACAGAGATAGAGAGAGGGAAAATGTCAACTTATTTGCATGTACTTTAAATATCATCATCATGCATTATTATGTCAGATCATGATATTCAAAATCCAACTTGCAAAATCTGTGTTCCCTGACCACGCCATACACAAGCGGTGTGGAAACTACACCATGAGCTAAAGACCAACCATCAACAACGCAGGTTGCCCACATGTTCCATGGGCACAATGGAAAGCTTTCAAAATAGTAATTTTTTGGGGGGCTATGACTGGATTTCTCTGTATAGACAGACAAGCTAGACCAGTCTGACACTTTCCCTCTCTCTCTCTCTCTCTCTCCCTCTCTCTCACACACACTCATACACATTAGATTGCTAATAGGTGTGCAGTTAAAAAGTCACAAGACATCCCAGTGACACTAATGTATATATATATATATATATATAGAGAGAGAGAGAGATTACAATAACTCGACCCTAATTCAAGTCATGTGGGTTTTGGTTTTGCTGACAGATTGCACAAGGACATCACCAAGTGCAAACAGAACAACAGATCAGTGTTAGAAAGAAGAACCCAGTGTATCGCCTGTTCTCTCTCATGAGAAAAAGCTTTCTAGGCTACCTAAAGCAGAACCCTCTGATGCCAGGCATGATCCCAGAAGTCTCAGGAACAGCGATGGCTCCCTAATGATATCACTTGTAGGCTTCTTATCATGCACTAACAACAAGCATCCATGGCCTCGCTAAAAGACTGGAGTTTATGCCAGGGTGTGACAAGGTATAAGATGATTCCCTAAAGATTAGTGCTTATAATCGACTGAATAACCAGTACATACTCCTGTAGGCACCCTACCAACCTGCACGCTTGGTCTGACAAAATTAATATCCTCAGGATCACTAATGCAGAGTGCCAGGAATCTGCTTCCAAAGCAAGACAGCCTGTAGGCTCCCTAATGAGAACTACATGGTGCTTATATAACTTTAGGGTCCCGAAGTAAAGTTTTTCTTATATAATAGAATATAATTTAAATTTCTTTTGCTTTGTAAAAAGACTTGAAGAGCTATTGCACTTTTGTGACTGATCAGATATTTTTTCATATGTAATGTACGAGGGTCTTGGTTTCAGTTTGCCAAGGTGTCACATACAGTTGAACAAGTATAAATGAAGAAGATCTGGTTAACGTAATAGTGTACACCAAGGGTCTAAGAGCAAATCTGGATATCACATCGGATGAAATTAATTTGATTACTTGTTAAAAAGCAAAGATTTCACAATGTGTGCTGCGTGTACGTCTGTGTCTCTTTAAGGGGTCTTGGAAAAAGTTTTGTCCCGAGACATAAGTAATATACACGGGTCAAACGCTACCCTATTCTAATAGCATTCATCAGCATAGATAACATACAATGCTCCACCTTGATAGCAATCAAAATGAGTGGTACTGTACTCCCAGAGGAATAATTTCAGTCACCCTATTCAGACACACCTTTAGCCCTTTCTGGGATATCCCCCTGTCTGCTATAGCAATACAGCCATCCACGCATATCCCTACTGACACACACTCTGACAGGCCACCACCCTACAACACCCAGAGTCTGGTTCCACCCACACCTTACACACCTGATCCAACTCAAAATGCACTTTGAACACCTTGATCAGCTAGATGACGTCAGGTGTGGTAGAAATGGGGGTGGCTTATTCAGTTTGTACAGGAGCGGTGGTGAGGACTGATCTACATTACAAGGCTTAAAATGAAAATGGACAAAACAGGTTTAAACAAATAGTTTACAAATTGCTAGGAACAGGTGCACCAATTCATCAGCCGAATTGCAAAACCTCTTCCTTCCTTTATACGCGCACTGCATGGGTCAGAATGGAGAACGCGTACACACCCTACCTAGTGCGCTAAATCCAGGGTTTTGGATTTGTATTGACAAACGGAGATCTGTTAGGGCTGGACCTGTTTGAATGAGTTGTTAATTTTATATATCGTCCTGAGACCAGGACTCTTCCAGCTGTGTATATTGCAATTTCGACTGACTGATAACTGTAGATTTAATCAGGAAGAAGTTTGGCAGAAGAATTATAGGCCTACCTAACATTTCTCATATAAGAATGATACAAAAAAATATATATAGAGACAATGAAATTGGGAGAAAGTGTCATGTCCTCATAGAACACACACATATCAAACTCATTCAAACTTTGAAAAACAGGTTCTATCTATCTATCTATCTATCTAGATAGATAGATAGATAAATAGATAAATAGATATAGAAAGAGTGATGTATTATATTATATGAATAGTGGTGCTAT
>JAOTRS010145836.1:0-12241 GCA_028565755.1 Dinotopterus cunningtoni | reverse complement strand
GATAGAGAATATGGACAAACACTCATGTACAGTAAATAAAAAAAGAGAAAAACTTAGTGAGAAACTTTTTTCTACTATTTTCTAGCTCAATTTTATTTAGCACCTAGTTTTACTTGTCATTTTGTGCACTCATTGCACAGCCAGGGCGGGACAAGTCTACCTAAAGTTTTTGCCAATAAAAATGAAAAATAATATTTATAATATTTATATTATTCATAAATTATAGTTAATTCCAAGATTTTTTTTCAACAAAATGTTACATTTATAAAATTGTGGGGTCCATATCATTCAAGAACTCTTTACTATGTCCCTTTATAGGGTTTCTATCAGTCTAACAGACTTCCAAACCAGTAGGCCACTCCAGAACCACTCTCATCCGCACTGAACACAGAAGAAAGCACACTCACAAATGCTTTGCCCTTCTGGGCCATTGCACATCAACATAACCTTATAGACAAGCTCGTGGAAATAACACAAATCGAAAGTCTAAAATGCTGACTAGTTAAATTAATCATGTAATATGGAAGCTGAGAAAAACAGTTATCAAAGAGGATCCACCAATCTCATTAGGTGGCATGTGCAGCTGCATTTTTAACATCAAAAAGTATATTCATAAAGGTTCATCATGCGTCTCCACAGAGGATCTGCCACCCCCTAAAACCCTGCAGGAGGTGCAGGTGAAAATTGTCAGTAAGAGTACATGTAATACTGTCTATAGCCTCCGTTCTATCACAGACAATATGATTTGCGCTGGCGAAGAGGGAAAGGACGCATGCCTGATAAGATATCTAAAACCTGCCATAATAATTGGCTCACAATATACCATGCCATGTGGTAGAAAAGCAAACACAGCTAATACCTTGTTCTACTGTACAGGGTGATTCTGGAGGTCCCCTGGTGTTCAAGCGAAATGAAATCTGGGTACAGGCTGGAATCGTGAGCTTTGGCTATGGCTGTGGTTTGCAAGATTACCCTGGGGTGTACACCAGAGTGTCTCAGTACCAAGAATGGATTAATAGCAAAATCTGCAGCAGTAAATCTGAATTTGTTACAGTCTCATTTGGCAATCAAGCCTCCCGCAACATCTTCTGTCTGTTCTTTTATTTCTGCATCATCCCCTTCCACTTTTTCCACCCTGATTTCTATTTGTGTGAGTCAAACTAAAACAGAAAATGAAACATAAAAAGTAACCTATGAAAAATTAAAAAGTAACCTATGTCTATCAGCAGAACCATTCCTAGCATTATTCTATAGCTTTTATTTCAACTGAACTGAATTTTTAACAAAAATACATTTGAATGGGACACTTTAACTGTGTGTAAAACAAAAAAATAAAAACCTAGAACTTATGCTTAAGTTCTAGGTTTTTAGTCAGAAGAGGATACGTAATGAACACTTTGTGACAGATAGTTGTATATGTAGTTGATAGCTGTCTGTGTCATCTACCACCTGGTGCTCTGCTGCGCCCCCTGTTATTTTTCTCAGCCATGATGTTACCTGCAAATTCAAAATAAAGATGTTCCCCAACTTTGTTTGATAGTTTTTGGATTTACAAGGGTGAACTCAATACACATTCAGTAAAAACCTAATATGCAATTTAGTCTTTTTCTAAGCTAGCAATACTTATTACTAGTTATTTCACAAAATTTGTCCACTAGATGACAGTACAATAAGCCCCTAAAAGAAGCTTCATGAAATAAACCTTTTGGTGAAATTATTGGCTGAGAAGCCTTAAAACCTAAATGAGGCTTCATCTGGCCATCGCTATAGAACATTCCATCCTCTGTTTATTCTGTCAGTATAACTTATTTACTAAGAAAAGACTGGCTAATCTTACCAAAGCATTTGAAAGTTTAATAAGTATAAATAGGCAATACATTTTATTACACTGCATTCAATTTAATGTAGCTGGATTGGTTTATGAAATCATTTGGTTAGCATAACTTTGTTCTGCTATGTACATTAGTGCATGCTGGCAAAGATTCAGGAGAATGTTGAAAACCATCAATAACTTTATTGACCACACATCAGCCATCAGAATGAGGGAAAAAGTGGTTATTGGGGTCAGACAGGCTGGTTTAAGTATTTCTATTTCAAATTTCTTGCACAACAGTCCATACAGTTTGCTAACAAAAAAAATCTGTATTTAAAAAAAAATAGGGAGGGTCTGTGGACAATAAAGTCTTGTTGATTGAGAGAAATCAATAACTGGCTAGACTCATTTAAGCTGACAAAGTCTACAGTAACTCAGATAACAACTTTGCAATTGTGTTGAATAGAAAAACAGCTCAGAATGCACGTTATATCATAAAGCTGATTATCTATACAGTCAAGTGTAAAAGTTAGTGCTTCTCTGTTTTCAGAAAAACAAATGTATTTTTTTAACCTTGCCATCATTTATTTGACAAATCATGGCAAAAAATAATAACAATAATAATAATAAACATGCAGAAGGGAGGGTTATTGTGCAGGGTGACTTTCACTATTACTAACGGGATCATCAACTGGCTCACTGGAATCTTCTTCTTTTACTTCAACTTTAACAATGAACAAATCTGGTGACGCTTGATTTTGCTTTCTTTTGAGAATTTTTTGGAAATGTGACATTGCATTGTCATTACACAGATTCATCGCTTGCTTAACAACAGTCTTATTAGGGTGGTGCTTTTCTACAAATTTTTGCACCATTTCCCATATTTGACACATCTCCGTAACCTCATTTGAAGTGAAGGATTCCTCTGTTTCTTTCTCCTCCTCCTCAGACGAGATCTCCTCCAAAAGCTGGTTCTCGCAGTGTAGATCCATCAGTTCGTCGGTGGTCAGCTCATGGCCATGTTCCTCCAACAACTCTTGAATGTCGTCCTCATTCACCTCCAGTCCCATTTTCTTCCCCAAGGACACAATTTCATTTTCAATTTCAACTACCGGCTTCTGTTCATTATCCGAACACTCGGTTTCATGTCCAAGAACACAATCAGGCCACAGTTTTCGCCAAGCAGAACTGAGGGTTCTCTTGGTGACTCCTTTCCAGGCTTTATCAATGGTCTCTAGGCATTTCACAATGTGGAAATGACCTTTCCAAAACTCTCGAAGGGTAAGGTTTGCTTTTTCGGTCACTTCGAAACATTGCTGAAATAGTGCTTTGATGTAAAGTTTTTTAAAGTTCAAAATGATCTGCTGATTCATGGGTTGGAGTAGTGAAGTGGTGTTGGGAGTAAGGAACTTGATCTTAATGAACTTAAATTCCTCCAGGAAGTCGTCCTCAAGGCCTGGAGGATGAGCAGGAGCATTATCCATAACCAGGAGGACTTTAAGTGGCAGATCCTTCTCTGAAAGGTAGCTCTTCACTGAAGGACCGAAGACCTCATTGATCCACTCAACGAACAAGACACGAGTGACCCAAGCCCTGCTGTTGGACCTCCACATAACGTTTAACTGGCTCTTCTGCACCTTGCATTTCTTGAAGGCTCGTGGATTCTCTGAATGATACACGAGCAGGGGCTTGACTTTGAAATCCCCGCTTGCATTAGCACACAATAAGAGGGTGAGACGGTCTTTCATGGGCCTGTGACCAGGCCTTGCATTCTCTTCTGCTGTAAGATAGGTATTCTTTGGCATCTTTTTCCAAAAAAGCTCGGTTTCATCGCAATTAAAAACTTGCTGCGGCAGGTAACACTCGGAAACCACGAACTTCTGGAACTCGGCAGCAAACACATCAGCTGCCTCAGCGTCTGAACTCGCTGCCTCTCTGTTTTTCATACAATGGATACCACTTCTCTTTTTAAAGTTATCAAACCATCCTCTGCTCGCCTTAAAGTCTTGTTCGTTTTCTGTCGACGTGCATGGCTGTTTACTTAGGAGGTCGGCGTACAAGGCCTTTGCCTTCTCGCAGATTAAGTTCTCAGTCACATTATCTCCTGCTAGTTGCTTCTCGTTTACCCACACGAGAAGCAACTTTTCTACATCTTCCAGAACAGGTGGCCGTTGCTTTGATACTCTCGTGACTCCTTTTGCTGCATGTAAACGGATTATTTCCTTTTTCCTCTTTAATATTGCGCAAATCGTCGATGAAGACCTTTTATAAAATCTTGAGATATCAGCCACTCGCATACCTCGGTCGTGCTTCTTGATGATTTCCTTCTTAAGCTCCAACGTAATCATCTCTTTCTTCTTACGCGCTTTCTTTTCATCCTCCTTCACTGGGGCCATTGGTACAATACAGGTATTTTAAAAAAAAAAGTGTCGCTACACTTAAACACAAAGTAAAAAAAAATGCTTTCAGCGCACATGTGATCACAAACCTATAGTAAACAATACGCGCTCGCCCTCTGAGACCCAGTATATGAGACTATTACCCACAATCCCACAGCGAGAGCGTGAGAAGAATCATTGGCTCAGCTGTGATCACGTGACGCTCGGCAGACAAAGTGTACACAGCACGTAGTAATCGTATTTTCAGACCTCGCTCGTTTATCAAGTTAAAATTTATTATAAACAAGCTAGGCAGTTGCAAATGCGGGGTCTCAGAGTTTTAAACCTTTATTTTTATTATAAAATAAAGGTTTTTATATTAATATAAAAAAATAAAGGTTGTTATATTAATATCCATACTCCGCTCTACTGGCGCCATCTGCTGGATGCTGCATGACATTGTTGGTCGTGTTGAGAATGGCCTGTTTGCTGCTAAACTGTTTGTAGGGATATGATATGATAGGAAGCACCTACCTAAACCCTGAACATGAACCCTCTCACATGTATCACACTAAAAGCATTCATTTTATTCCTTCTGCCTGATGAGATGCTGGTGACCCTGATTCTTATTTCTTGCCAGACCTGCTTCATCCATCTTAATGCTGTACTATTAGATGGAGTTTTAAAATTGCTTGTACTAAAAATCTTTTCATAAAACATAGTACTTTTCTGACTATACGTTAAGTTCCTTTTAATGTTTGAGCTTGAATGGTATCCCATTATAATTTGGTTTAATTTTAGCAGTTATTGGCTAAACATATTTATGAGCCTCAACAGGGGAAAAAAACTTCATCCAGGTGTGAAGCTCCTATCCTAAAGATGACAAATGGCAGTGATATATCGCATACAATCATTGCCTAGATATGAGAGAAGACAATATGAGAATTGCAACAAGTATTTTAGGGGTGGGAAAAAAATGCAATGAGTAAAAAGTATTTTTTCTTTCTTTTTGTTCTTCATAATACAACTTCAAGTAAATGTAATCAATTGTATAGCCCAAGTAATGTAAAGACATCTCAAAATGTAGAACTTTGTTAAGTCAAGGGGTATAAAAATGTCAGTGTTAGTTTGGCTTCAGAGTCGATAATGCTTATCTATGATTGTTATATTTGTTAACTTATTTGTATGAAAACCCAGTGAAGCAGATGCACGGTTAATTTACAACTTCACTCCAAACGTGTAGTCACTCCTTAAAATGACAAAGTAAAACCTTGGAAAATATCAAACCCTTTTGAAATATTTTGTTTGGCCAGCAAATTTCTCAAAATATTGAGTAAACTTAAAAAAGCAGCGCAACTTGTTACCAAACTCTTTTACGGTGAGGTGGCTTTTTTTTTAATAGTGTAGATGAGGAAGTCAAGGAACCAAGTGATAAGATAAATTGTGACCCAGCTTGTGAAAATGTAGCTAAAGTCAGTGATTCATTGTTTTCTATAAATAAAACCATTTTACATATGATTATGTAGAAAACAGTGAATCAAAAAACGACTTGTATCTGGATCATAATTTTCTGAGATGATATTTAAAGAAAGTCTTTGAGAGGGTCCCAGGCTCAAAATGATAATGAATCTGTCTCTGATAGTGAGGCTAATGTTCAATACTAAATAATAGATTCAAAAGTTTAAGATTTTGACACTGTGTGATTTCATAAAGGAGAAGCTTTTATTACACTGAAAACCATGTTTCTTTAATAATAGGTATTGTCCTAAAGTAGCTTTAAAGGGTGGCACAGTGGCTTAGTGATTAGCACTGTCGCTTTGCACCTCCAGGATCTGGGCTGGATTCACGCCTCAGGTTTGTGTGTATGGAGTTTGCATGTTCTACCTGTGCTTGATGGGTTTTACTCCCACAGTCCAAAGATATGCAGATTAGGCTAACTGGCGTTCTGGCGTTAGGCTAACTGGCGTTAGTGTGTGAATGTTAGTGGGTGTACCCCGCCTTGTGGCCCAAGTCTCCTGGGATAAGCTCCTGGCTCCCTACGACCCTGTATACATGATAAAGCGGTATAGATGATAAGTGAGTAGCTTCTCAGAATTTTACTTTTACATAATTTTAATTACAAGCTCTTTCCTGCAGGGGAGCAAAGGGGCAGCTCACCTCACACACAGATGAAATATTCAGTGCACAGATTTTACAAGACCATTTCTCAGACACTTATTAACAAGGGCTGTTCCATCTACTCCATTTTTATCTACACTGCTGTACTGTTACAGTCATGGGAAAAAGAATATATACTTTGTCAAATTTATCATTTTTGTTTATCAGGGCCTAATTTTTTTAGATAACAACAACACATCAAATGTCAATTTACAGACACCCCCAAATAAATAAATCAACATTTAGAAATCTTTTTACTTTCATGCACCACTCAGCCAATCCATTGCAGGGCACACATTTAGAAATCAGGTATGTCTACCCTTATTACTGACAAAACCATTGTTGAGTAAGTAGCAGTCAGGTGTTACTGCACAAAATCTATCATCTAGAAATTTTATTATCTTTTTAGAAATATAATTTTAAAATTAAATATTTTAAAGAGGGAATGGTTGTTTAAAAATGAAGGGCCTTCTTCCCAGGTGTGTGCATTCCAGTAAACTGAGTCCAAGATCAGATTGTTTAGTGTATGGTTTATATGAATGTTTCTTTTTAATACAGAATAATCAGAAATAGACTTAAGTTTTCATAGGGTGGCGAAACTGCATTCGAACCACAAACGTCTGGTGCAATATCATTTTGCATTGATGACACCAAGGTGGAGAGGTTAGTCATCATGCACAGCACCATATTCAGTTAATTCAAAATACAGTGTACAATTACAAACATGTTATACTAGCTATGGAGCATGGCGGTGGAAGGGGTGATAATCTGAGGTTGTTTTGCTGCCACAGGACTCAGGAAACCTGCAGTCATGAATTAGGTAGCAATGAGCTCTACGCAAATTGAGGTGCTGTTGCTCCATTAGACAGGTAGACAGAGAGCTACGTGCAACATTGTCTCGGTGAATGTCGAGGTTCTGTGGGTCGATCCTCAGCAGGTTCGGTGTCATCAGGATCACACAGGTTTGTGCTAAACAGGTGACGCAATGTATGCAAAGACAGCAGACAACGTTTTTCTATCTGAATGGGACTCGGAAGCACTCAAGTCTAGGGAGACAGGTGTAAGTTTGAGCTTATAAGAACTTTACTTACAGGAAGGCCCAGAGGAGACATTTTTAAAGACTGTGCGGACGTTGAGTGGAAAGATTAGAGATCTCATTTAGAGATTGCATGAAGTCTTCCTCCTGGTCTTATGGGTTTGATTATGTCTGTTTGCATGTATAATTTATTTGGAATACACGTTTGTCAGATTTTAGATTACAAATGTGATTTTGAGAATGCAATTCATAACTTCACCAGGATATGACCACAGGATATGTTTTTTGACATGGTTGTTTAGGAAATGAGAAGCTACTCAATGCATCAGTTAGGGTTAAATGACTTCTTGTCAATTGAAACATATGTACTAACAATCCAATGGAAGGCTTCTACTTGGTTGCTGAGTTAAATCTAAGCCGGTGAGTTTTTTTGCCTGGGTAGTGTACATATAATAATGATTTTCCACATTACTCTGAAGAGGAGTGATCTTGCAAATTTTCTAAGATTTTTGTATTTAACATAAAAGGATGTAAAATTCAACATAGTTTAATGCATTTGCACTTGAGTATGTGCAATTTGTAAGGTTTGCAAAGAAGTCAATTACATTTAATTGTAACAAATTTTAATATTACTTTTATATATATAAAAGTATTTTATTTTTCTTATGCATTTATTTAATGTGTTTTAATCCTATGCATAGGTGTGATTCTTGAGTTAAAATTATTTTCTTCTGTGAAAGTTTTATATATTTTATAGGTTAAGTTGACCTGATGCTCTGCATGGAACGTTTTTTGGAACATTATTTCTGAGTATGTGTGCGTCTAAGAGTACATTTCTTGTTATTGAGAAATATAATTTTTAGCCCATTATTCTTCACAAATGTGAACAATTATTTATATTTTCTTGCACATAAAGAACATAGTAAGGGCTTGGTTAATTCAGCCACCACGGTACAAGCTGTCCTAGCTCAGTGGCAGCTCCTTAGTTAGTACCTTTCCGCCAGTTTTTAACTTAGTTTTTAACTAGTTTTTTTTTTAAGGTTATTTTTAACATATTTTTTTTTAAATAAACACTTAATATGATAACAATATAATTTTTGCACTTTTTTATGGCCCTTCTGCTGCTGTCATCACTTTTTGTGAGAAGTAGGCCCAACATGTTGGCGCTGTGTTTAAGTACACACGTGCTCCAAACCAGTGTTTTTTACCGGAATCAGGCAAGAGATCAGGAGGAGACGCCATGGGTGTAGAGCCGGTATGAAGCTGAGAGTAAAGCTTCGTACTGCTTTATGGCGGTACGAAGGAGGAGACTCAGGTTGAAGATGTATTGCAGGATACCAGACAGCGGAGCAGCACAAGATTTTAGAATCCTGGGCTAATATCATCAGGGCCTGCAGCCTTGTTAAGTTTAACCAGCTGTCTTCACACTTCGCTACAGTAGCTGTCACAGTGAGGGTAGTGTGCTGGTTTCAGTGCTGGGGGTGTTGTAAGTATGGGTGCTGAGCAGTTGCTGATGATGGTGATGTGGGTGTTGATTAAGGGTGTGAAGACTGGGCCTGTTTAAAACAGCCCAGAAAGTAAACTTTAGCATAATGACACCATCAAGAGGGGGGCAGCATGGACAGAACCAGCGAGCTGACTTAGCATTTTAACAGATTTAGCACAGGACCCCCAGCTGGGCTGTTTCACATAGAGCCAGTTTTCACACCCTAGTCCAATCTGTATGCTCAAAGCTGTAACCATAACACTTAAACTGCTGGAACTTACAGAGATGTTAACAAGACCAGATTGTGATCAGAATTGCTGAGTGGGGGGAGAGCGATAGCTTTGTAGGTTGGTGACGGTGTGGGATTACAGATCACTGAACAAACTTCTGTCAATCATGGAAAATTGTTTCAAGATTCAAGATTCAAAGAACTTTATTAATCCCAGGGGGAAATTGCTTTGTCTTGGTTATACAGTTGCTTTGATTAATTTACCAGGAAGAAAGAAAAAAATTAGATTACACAAGGAAAAAAATAAAATGAAAGAAATAAAAACGTAAAGAAAAATAACAATGAATATAAGTAAAAATAGAATTAAATATTATACACAGTAAGTTTCACCTACTACATGATCCCATACAGAGACAGTGGAGTTCATTCTCCAACAGACTGCTTCGCTCTCACAAAGAACGGTTCAGGAAATCATTCCTACTATTCACCACTGCACTGTTTAATGATTCACCTCTAGGTAACAAATGACACTAGCAACTTATATATATATCCTAATATTCACTGGAACTTTACGCACACATATATACATACACTGACAATTTGCACATTTCATTTTTTTCTTATTTTAAAATGCCAGTTTGTTTTTATCTAATTCGCATCATCTGCAATACTGTATTTAAATTCATGTGATTCTATTCTTATATTCTTTTTCTACTTCTGCCATGACAGCTTTGAGCAAATAGTCTGTGTGAACCACATGAGGAAGATATCAACAAAACCACAAATCTATTACTTACTATATGAACTATCAAAACACCAATAATGTTAATAATAATAATAATAATAATAATAATAATAATAATAATAATAATAATAATAATGTCCCTCCAACAAGCCTTGTATGACCAGTGCCACCATGTCTGGGGACAAGGATAAACTGAAAAGGATACAGCGGGAACTGAGGGTGAAACTGAGGGAGTTCGACCAAAGCTGAAGAGTAAACTTCAGCACAACAACCTCAGAGAAGTGTGGATAGGAACTGAGCAGATCACCAGCTTCAACAGTAAAGATCGTCAGAAGGGGGCAGCCTGGACAGAGACAACGAGCTGTATTAGCAACTGCTGATGATTGTGATGTGGGTGTTGTTTTGAGGGTGTGTGAAACAGCCCATCCGGTTTCCTGTGCTAAACCTGTTAAAATGCTAATTCAGCTCGTTGGCTCTGTCCAGGCTGCCCCCTTCTGATGATCTTTAATGTTGAAGCCGTGATCTGCTTCATTCCTATCCAGACATCTCTGATGTCATTATGCTGACGTTTACTCTGGGCTGTTTCACACAGGGCCAGTCTTCACACCCTCAAATCAATACCCACATCACCATCAATACTGTATTCATTTATATAAGTTACAGTTTTATTCTTATCCCCCCCACCCCCTTTTCCTTCCCACTACTTCTGCTGCTGTTTCAACGTAATAATTTCCCTCACGGGATCAATAAAGTCTGTCTGTCTGACTGTCTATCTACAACGTAGCCAATCTGGCAGCGGTGTTAATGGTATTTAAACTCATGTGACATAGTATTTCGCCTTTGCTTCTTTTAATGCTTGAATTTTTGTCTGACTGCCCACTCCTTATATTCTCAATTATACATCTTATCTAAATTTTCACAGCAGAGCATATTCTACTACATGTAAATATTCTACTTGAAACCAGAGGAGACACAAGGTCATTGATATTTATTTGTAGAAAGTTGTGTGTATGTGCTCTTTTCCTTAATGCTACATGCAAGTGTGAAATAAGTATTGACTCTAATGAGTATTACATTAAAAATATTATATTTATTAAATAATATCTTTTATCAGATGCTTACACTGTTTTTTGTACAGGAACAAAAAGAAGTAAATTTTTTATACGACTAAGGCTCATGGATTAATGTCCGTCTATTGCAGGATAAAATTATATTATAATATCACTTAATGTGACAAGACGTCGTCAGTTTCAGGCAATACTAATAATGAATATTTTCCTGTTTTGGCATTTTAATTATTACAGTTTAGGAAAAGTTACAATTTATCGACCAGTGCTTTAAGGTGGTCTCTTTTTTATCCATAAAACTCACCGGTGTTATTCATTGTTAGATATAATGTCCTTTGTCTAAAACAAAAAATTTATACCGTGTTCACTCCTCTCAGTCCAGTCATGTCTATACCAAACAGTCAAGTCATTAATATAACCCGTATTAATGTGTTAACTAAATTAGCTTAAAACATTTTATCTCTTGTAATGCCCACAAGGTTTTATGAATTAGTAAAGCATCTGAACACAGTCAAATAATTTTACATGAATTTATTCATTATTAATTTAGGCTTTAATTCTGGTAAGAAAACAAACAAACAAAGAAAGCGAGTAATAAATTAAAGCAAATAAAGCAAGTTCATTGTGTCCCTTTCTCTATTCTTTAGGTTCATTCTTCCAGCTGATTGGTAAGTTCTTAATCCAATCAGCACTTTTTTTTGTCTTTATACTAAAACAATGAGACCATTAATGGATAGGTTTGCTCTAATCACCCATTGCATGTAAATTTGTGTTTTCTAAGGCTTGTATTTTAGTGGCTTGTACAGTAGGTGCATTACAGTTGTTTCCGGGACCTCTGCATACTGTGTATATACTGTGTATATTGGCTCTGTTGCTGACGCGTATAGCCTCGCCCACCTCAAGGGAAAAAGCACCCAGTTTGTCCAAAAAAACCCCACTAGATGCTGTAGCATAATCTGCCACATAACTGCTCATAACTTTAGCAACTTTTACTCAGAAATTGTCATTTATGGTGCAGGTTTGCTTGCCTCAATATTATGTATTAACAGCAATGGTTGCCATTTATTAGGACTTTTTCATGAACAGAACAGTTAATTAATTGTAACAGCATTATTGGTTTTAAACACTAGGTAGATTTTTGTTTTACAGTGCATGTGCAAATGCCCTTACTTTCTCTATTATATATAGATGTGAGGGTGTTAGGTAGTATACTTGTAATTTAACACTGCAACAACATTTTATTCTTTGTAAAATTTTGTTTTAAATTCCTAGAAGAAATACTTACTAAAAAAACTAACAAAGAAGCGAATTAGTTTAATGCAACAAATTC
>JAOTRS010145807.1:0-12246 GCA_028565755.1 Dinotopterus cunningtoni | reverse complement strand
TTCATTTAATTTAAAAAAATTGTGTACAGCAATATAGATTCCCAAGTAAAGGTAAAGTTTGGGTAAAGTTTGGTCAGCTCAGTCATTTCTCTCTTTTAGGATAACAAAACGTTTATCACTGTAATGATAAGCCAGCTTAAAAAATCTACAATACAATACTGTTATACTCAACTTACCTAATATCATTATAACATGTATCTGTATGCAGACCTCTATATTTAACTTTTCTCTCCTCGTCTTCTTTCTTCTATTTTCTGTACTGTGCTCCAGAGGGCATTGACCTTTTCATATTGCAGTGTATATTTTCTCTGACTTTATTTAAATATCTTCTCCATGTGTGTTGCTGTCAATCAGCGATGAACTGTGCTTCACCTACCTTTACAGACCCTTCCCCCACAGACAGCATCTCTCTCTCTCTCTCTGATTTGCCTTGTCAAAATATCATACTGTACTAATAAGAAACTGTTAGTGTTATGTTTTAAAGTAAAAAAAAATGTGCAATGTTAATATTTGCTATCTTCGTCAAAATACCATTATCAGCTAACTTTAGCATGTTCCAACAAAACCAGTATGTAGATGAAAATATTTAGACATTAAAAAGTCAAAAAGCTGTCCTGTAAATAAAAATGTGCACAGTATTCCTCAGCGGGCCATTATCAACTAACCTCTCCATTGTGCAACAAAACCAGTGTGTATATGCAAATATTTACACATTTAAAAGTCGAGAAGTTGTGATGAAAATAAGATTTTGACATTGTTCTTCAGGCAATGTATTCCACAACAGCTTTGTAACACATTTAGATACATAGCATGTTTTGACCAAACACCGGTGCAGCCTCAGGTAGCTGTCAGTGTCATCTCATACATATGTGTGTGTTTCGGTCTGCCTGCTGTGGTTGCAGAGCGGAGCTGTGTGATGTGTGTCAAAAGATTTGTTTAGAAAGAAAATATGCACAAGGTGCCCTATGCAGATACCAAAGTCTTGTTAAACATACTGTATAATTGAAAAACGATTCTTTTAAAATTTCTCTCTTTTGGCACCCCTCCAGCTTGTGGCATGCTAGGCAACCACCATGCCTAAAAACAGCCCAGCTTAAAAGGACTTAATTGCACTTGGATGATAATAATGGGTTACACCAGTGTTCACAATGGTGTAATGGCTCATATCCATATTGTTGTATTGCAGAGTAATGTGACCTGCTGGTACAGTGTGGGGTGTGACATTGTTTTGAGTTTTGAATAGTTAGAAGAAGGAAAAAAAGGATATACAGGGTCCTGTAGCTTTTAGCCGAAAGCAAATGAGTAAAAATGCTGTAGTTGGGTAGCTTATATTTGGAAATGTCATAGGATTGCCAGGTGCATTGAGTTTTGTAAAATTCCTTCAGGGATTTTCTGATGTTTTGATGAGGGCAGAGTGTCTTCATGGCCTCTGAGGTGCATCATGAGTACCTGTGAGTACACTGTTATGCAATATGTGATTAGGGACTCAGTGATGCACTAGTAGAAGTTTAGAAAAAGCTGCTGAAGAAGCTGTGCTTTACTTAGGTTTATTAGGTAAATGAGAATCTTTTTTTTATGTTATTATTATTATTACTTTTTTTTACAATCGCTTTGTATTGACTGACCATGGTGGGTTGTTACTGATAAATATACTGATGATGACCCTGAGGAATATAAAACTTTGATTTTGAATTACTGATGAAATCAATGATCAAATGATTATCAACGATGAATATATTTTTTTTTCTTGGGGTTGAGAGCCTGGTTATTGTTATGACTGTATGACTCCAGGTTATTGAGTTTCTTCCTTTGGGCTCATTCGTTGTTGTTTGAAATCAGTCCTGTAATAGTCTAATTTACACATCAAAAGAGCTGAAGGTTAACGGCCCAACAGTGGTTGCGTAGCAGTGCTGGGGTTGGAACCCATGACCTTCTGATTAGTTTTAATAGGTATTTAGTAAAAATTAGTATTTAGAAGAAATTAGTATTTTGTTGTTTGCTAAAGATTGGTTTCAATTTAATCTGCTTTCACAGTATCGGTGCACTTTAACATTAAATTAGTGCTTTATACCTTAACTTGTGTCACAGCTCCATTGTAGGATAGGTGGCTGTCTGGTTTGCAAACCTTTGTTATTTCATCAATAGTGTTAGCATGTCTAAGATGGTCACATCTTTTTGTTACCAAATTCAGCAAAAGACAAGAATGTCTCATCAATAGGCTAGGTTTCACTAAAGATATATAGTGACAGCTAACAAAATCAGTAAATGCCCATAATCTTTGTTCTTTTTAAAAATTTGTGCTTCATGCTATATTGACATTAAATTTATGGACAGTTATCCAGTTAAATTATCAGAACAAACCCCTGACTTCTTTTAAAGATCTTTTTTTCTATAGATAGATATACAGTAAAAAAAGCTTTTTGAGAGAAAACGACCAGTATTAGTTGAGAGAACTAAAGTCAAAATGATGTTGTCTCTTTGCATTGCCTACAGCGACCCAATATCCAGCTAGAAAAATGTTATGAATTAATATGGACTAAGGCGGCATGGTGGCGTAGTGGTTAGCACTGTTGCCTTGCACCTCCAGGGTCAGGGTTTGATTCCCGTCTCTGTGTGCATGGAGTTTACATGTTCTCCCCGTGGTTGTTACCCTTTGGTTAACAGGGAGAGCAAGAACAACCAGGTGTGAAGACCACATATTTGTTGGCCTAATGCCCAGCATGTTCTGTTTTTTGTTTTCTTAAAAAATGTTGCACTAAACTTATGTTACTATGTCAGTAATATTAATATTATTGTAAAACAATATTATTGCATAAAATCTTCTTCAGCACATCCCAAAGATTCTCAAAGGGGTTAAGATCTGGAGTGTGTGGTGGTCAATCCATGTGTGAAAGTAATGTCTCATGCTCCCTGAACCACTCTTTGTCAAACTGAGGGCAATGAAACCTTCCATTGTTATCTTGGAATGTGCATGTGCCATTAGGGGGGAAAAAAATCCATCGAAGGAAAAAATCTGGTCATTCAGTATATTTTGGTAGTCAGCTGACCTCAATTGTTGGTCATATAATGTTGCTGAACCTAGACCTGACCAACTGAAGTAAACCCTAGATCATAACTATCTAAACACATTTTTTTCTCAATCAAACACTGACCATTGTTAAAAGCGCTATATAAATAAAATTAAATTGAATCGAATAACCCTGCCCCCTCAGGTTTGTTTGGTAGACACCAGGCATGATGGGTACATCACTTAATCTACTCTTTTTACCCTAATGGCCCATCACTCTGGAACGAGGTAAATCTGGACTCACCGCGTGACCTTTTTCCAATGTTTAAGGCTACACAGCTGTTTAGTCCCTATCCTTTAAGATCTTATTGCATTGTTAGTGTGGAAATGCTTATTTAAACTATTAAACATAGCCATGAGTTCTACTGTTTTTTTTTTATTTATTTTTTTAAGGTTTTAAGTGATCTCCCATTACACTCATTCAGACCACATTATTTCCTTAGAAATTATGGTTCACCACTATTCTTCCAGGTTTTATTAATGCTTTGACAACTCGTAACCCAATTTTAGTAGTTTGGCCATTTACTTAGGTATTTTCTTGATGCAATAATTTGACCCATTCTGAAACAGTGTAACTTCTTTGCCGCAACAACAGTATATGTTTTCTGACATGTATGTTTAGGACATAAGAAGTTACTCACTGCACCAGTTATGGTTAAATAACTTATTGCCACCTGATATTAATTTATTTATTATTAATTAAAAATTAATAATAAAATTAATCATTGCAGTGATCATATCCAATGTAAGGCTCTTAAATATTTGCTATTATAATATTACAGTGCCATTAGAAAACTTCTCTGTTAGCCAATAATTAGTACTAACAAATGGCACAAAACATTTTGTTAAAAAATATGGTCAATATAACATCATGGTCGTGGTATGTCAATCGATACTGTTAATGAATATATTCTGTTAATGAAGACCTGGCATTTTGATGTGTGTGCAGAAATCTCAGAAGATTGAAATGAAAATTGGAAATAGCCAATTTTAATAGATAATATGATGTGCCCTACTAGCCAGGTCAACATCAGGAAATTATTTTTCTCTGTGAACTATCCGTGTAGTATGTGGCACAAAGGCAATTTTCACTATATTAGGCTTGCATTTAAATGATCATACTGCTCAAGAATACTCAAGAGTTTTTTTTGTCTTGTCCCATGGTACCTGAATGAACTGCCAGTCATTTAAGACCACCAAACATCGATCAAAAGGTGCAGGCTGCTTGCTGATAACTCATGTAAAAAAAACTCAAGTGGGGGCAGAGCTTTTTCTTACAAAGCCCCAAAGTTACGCAATAGCCTTTCAGGTGTTCTTGTACATAGTGTAGTGGTTAGCACTGTGGCCTCACACATCCAGGGACGAGGGTCCAAATCCCGCTTTGAGTCTGTGTATGTAGATTTCCTCGGGACAATCTGGTTTCTTCCCACCGACTGAAGACAAGGTAGGGCTTGTTGGCATCTTCAAATTTCCAAATTGCCTGTACTGTAGTGTGTGATCCCTGGTATAGTCTCTTAGCCTCCTGTGACCCTGGATAGGTTGTGTGGTATAAAGAATGAATAAGAGAGTGAGTGAAATTTGTTCTTCGGTAAAGGTTCAGATTGTGTTTATTGAAGTTTGTTGACAGTGAAGTGACTGGTTGCTTTATTTCCCAGGTAGCCCTCATGTCTGTGTTTCCTTCTGGCTCTCCCTTTTAGTTCTGCTGTCATACGATAGCTAGTTCTGCTGGAATCCCTGCTCGCACTCTGCGCAAAATATACATTAACCCTTTCCATTATGATACTATGAGTATACCTACCTGTTTCTCTCTCTCTCTTTAATTCTGAACTAAAATTGCTACAGTCATGTACATGAGTCTCTAATTTTTAAGAAATTTTAACTTTATATACATTCAAACACCTTTTCTATTATATAATTGAACTTTTAACCTTATAGTACCCAGGTATAGCAGGGATTAATTTATGATCATGCTATCTGCTAGTATTACCCAAATGAGGATGACTTCCCTTTTGTGTACTGTAGTTCTTCTAGTTTCCTCCTATTTTCACCAAAGCAAGTTTTTCCTTGTAGCTGTCGGCTCACGCCATGCTCATCCAGGACAAACTGATAGCTAAGTTATATACCTATATACTGTACTTATGTCCACATTTTTCTGTTAAGCTGCTTTGCTGCAATGACCATTGGTAAAAGGGCTAGACAAATAAAATTGAACCGAATTACTGTCAAGTCCAAGTTCAAATGGACAGATACTTTGATTCAGAGGTCGAGTTCAGATTTTGCGTTTGCATCGCATCTGCATCCAGCATGTTTTTTTTGGTAACTGACCGCATTGCCCTTCTAGTTTTAGTTAATTGTTGTGGTTAGTCCTTTGTTTATTTACCTATATCAATTGCTTTAGTACATAAGGATTTATTTTTAACATGATACAACCTCTGGAAAAATTTATAGAATTAGCACGCTTATAGGAAGTTTATCCATCATTTTTACTTTGTAGCCAATAAAACAAAATCACAGATATAATGCAAAATAATTTTTATTTAATAGCAGACCAACACGCCATAAACAAATTAAATAAAACTGTTTTAATTAATAGTAATTTTACTAGGGAGAAATATTGGAATTATTCAGTGCTAAAAAAAATATGACATCACTATGTAACTTTTATGTAACTATGTAACTTTTATTATTATTATTATTATAGATTTTGATAATTGCTGGGATTGTTTGGTTGGTGGTTTTAAATTTCTCTCTTCTACATGGAAAAAAAGTATGCCATTAATTAAACAATTTTATATATTTTGTTAAAGTATGGTTTATGGAGCCAGAATGGTCAGCTATTAAACAGAAATGTTTTGTCATATTTGTGTTGCTAGGCTCTAAATGTGGTGATGCCCTTTATTTTATAATTATTTTATTTCAATTCATTTCTTTTTTTTTGCCACTGGTTGTGGTGACGCTTGCATACTCTTATATCTCAAATGCAAGTGCAAGCATTGTAATTCCATTCTCCTTTGGGTAATCTTTTTAGGATTGGCATATGTTTTTAAAGCAAATAATTTGCAAACATTTAAGCATAGCTACTGGGTGCCATTTTTCAAACAAGTCTGACCTCTGGATGTTTAGTTTGAATTTGTTGCTAATATCATTCAAATCTCCACTTAAAAAAAAAAAGCCTTCATCCAGTGTCAGTGCTGCTGAAGAAAAAAGGACCAGTCCAAAACCCTCCCACTCCACCCCCACATCATATGGCCCCTTAACACTGAGCCCTAGTGGTAGAAATGTGGCAACCTGGAAGGTTACTTGTTAACATAACATATTAAAGATCCACTGTAACAGTGAAGCTTTATACATCACCTGCATAATGTACATATTTACTGGGAGTTATAAACTGATATATGCATTCATGAGGGATCTGCTAAACGCTTTGTGTAATTTTATTATTAAATTTTTTTTTTTTTAATTATTTTTTATTACAAGCCAGATCTATTCACTTATGCAAATCTGCTTGTTAATTATACAGGAATTAGTGATGGTAGCATTCTAGGGAAAAAGCCAGGTCTAATAATAAGACATTTTTCTGATGATGTGCACAAATGGTCCACATGAACTGTGTTAATTTTTTTTTCTCACCTGGGTTTCCTATGTGTAGAGATGCCTGAACCCGTGTGACTTGTTATTTATCATTAATATTAGGAGGTACATACTTAGACCTTATACTGTATGTGGGACAATTAAGGTGGTGTGGAAGATCTGATAGAATATCTGTGTTCTGAAAAGTGAGTCCTATAAAACCTGATTATTGGAGGAACTGTGTACAGACGTAAAACTGCATCAGCTTTAGTTTTTTTCTAAGAGAATGTGAAATTTAATAGTAAGAAGAATTGCTTGATGGTGAGAATCAGCCATCTTTCTTCGTGAGGGAACAGACATTTTAGCTGTTTTGAGATATGACAGGTTTCAGTGGTCATTGTACTACAAATGGATGTCCAGCTCATAGTGTCTCCATTCTTTTTATTTTGACAGCCAGTAGTACATGGTTTCTTGTGTTGTAATTACGTTTAGCCAGAGAGATCTAACAAAAGACCAAGGTCACTGGATATAGTTTAGGATGACGTTCTTGGCATTGTAGGAGAATGACCCTGACCCCCTTTTTATGAGCCAGTCACCTTCTTTATAAATAACAATGCTGGGTCAAGATGTTTTTTTATTATAGGGACTGTAGCTAATGCTTTTTTCAGTAACAGAAAAGCTAAAAATTGGTCAGCTTGGGGAGTCCTAACAGCAGTGGTAAACTGGGATGGGCTATTACAGAGGATAAACTGTCACTACAAATGTCATTGTATTCATAATAACAGAGAGAAAACACAGGGAATTTTTCTTTGCCTGGGCTGTTTAATCAGTATATAGCATGTGTAGTCATAATTGTAGAGGAGCCTCATGTTGGACATGTTGGGCACTGTGTGATGGCGTGAGTAAAGATCCACCCTTGATAAAGTCTTGATCCCTCTCTTTACACTGCAGATGTTCTGCTGAGTTGGGTGTGACAAACTTGCAAAATCAGGGTTTTGACTTTGACCTTGGTTAAGCAGACTTGAGAATAGGGACGCTTGTGTTCCCTTGTATAACAACTTGTCTAGGCATATGATGAGATCAGTGAATATCTTAGAATGCCAATTCAGTCTTGTCTTGTTCAAGTCCCCAATGGGAAATGAGGAAATGGAGAGCTGGTGTCTATCCTCTGCCTGAAACAAGGATAGTAAAGTCTATAGCAAATTTGGTTGTACAGTATGTCTTGTCCTTTGTTTGACTGTCAAGTCATTTATTCTTTCCCCATTGAGAGTGATCAAAGATGTTAGAGAATAGCACAGCAAAACCATCACAGAACTGTGTGACCGCACCCCTATCCAGCGATGCTACTCTAGCTCAGCTTAGTGCTTTCCCGGTGAATAACCAAACGTGCAATCCTGTTATTTTCACTTAGGTGATTGTGCAAAAAATAAAAAATAAAGCGACTAATTTGACAGTGGGAAATATTGACATTTCTGGGCTCTACATCATATTTCAATATATTAAATAAGATCTATACTGTAGTTTTACAAAAGCTGCATTTTTTTTTTTTTGTAAATTTGTCCTTTCATTTCCAGTTGCATGAGTGGCAGTTAGCTGTTCTTGTTGTTTTCCCAACTGCCACAATTCACTATAAACTGGTTGGTTGATGAAGGCTTTATGATGAAGATGTTATAGCGTAATCATAAACAAACCAGAAATCAGTGTTTAGCTACTTTTTCCAGAGACGAGTCACCATGACTGCCCATGTAAGTGCAGTCTTACTGGCTACAGAAGATGTAAGAATTCCCCGCTCACCCTTTGCCCCAGTAACGAAGTGAGAAAGAGAGAAAAGAAGCACACCCAGCCAACAGCAGAGCCGCTCACTGTGCATGTGAGTCTTTTTTTAAGCACTGTATTTAATTTGACGGTTTAGGTTTTTTTCTAGTGAATGAATCATAATACACTATACTATACTATACTATACTATACTATACTATACTATAATAGAATAGAATACAAATGTACAACAATAATTAACAATAACAACAAATAACAATGGCAAAGGAAATACTGTAATCTTTTCACTTTACTACGTGTACAGTTTATATGAGAGATTTAGGCAAATATTGTGTGATGAAGTTATCAATATGCAAATTAGTGTAAAGCATCATCTAGCGAGTTTTCTAGCAGGGTTTAGATACATTCCATGTACTATTCTATGTACTATTTTAGTTGGCAACACTACTAGAAATGCAATCCAAACTAGAAAGTTTATAAAACATCAGTCAGTGTCAGGAGCACGACTTCACCAAATTAATTTGAGTCCTGGTTATTGTTCTAATTATGATGATGTATGTTTTAGCTACACTGATCAGCTATAACATTATGACCACCTGCCTAAACAGTGATGCAGTGTGTGTTCTGAAACCTTTCTGTCACAACCAGCATCAACCTTTTCATCAATTTGAGCTACACTAGAGCTTCTATTGAATCAGACTACATGGACCAGCTCTCACTCCCCATGTGCATCAGTAAGCCCGGCCACTCATAACCCTGTCTCCAGTTCACCGGTTTTCCTACCTTGGATTACTTTTAGTACAATGCTTTGCAAAGTATTCATACCCCTTGAACTTTCCACATTTTGTCATCACAACCACAAAAGTAAATGTATTTTATTGAGATTTTATGTGATAGACCAACACAAAGTGGCATATAATTGTGAAGGGGAAGGAAAATTATAAATGACTTTCAAAAAGTTTTACAAATATAGTAAATATCTAAAAAAAAAAAAAAAGTGGCATACATTTGTATTCACCTCCTGAGTTAATACTTTGTAGAAACATCTTTTGCTGCAATTACTGGGGTATTTATAATTTTGGGGTATGTCTCTACCACCTTTTCACATGAAAGTGAAATTTTTGCCAGTTCTTCTTTGTAAAATAGCTTAAGCATAGTCAGATTGAATGGAGAGAGTCTGTGAACAGAAATTTTCAAGTCTTGCCACAGATTCTCAACTGGATTTTGATCTGGATTTTGACTGGGCCATTCTAATACATGAATATGCTGTAACCCGAAACCATTCCATGATATGGGCAAACATAATTATTTGAGTGACTTTGACAAGGGCAAAATTATGATGGTTAGAGGACTGGGTCAGAGCAACTCCAAAACTTTCAGGTATTGTGGGATGTTCCCAGCCTGCAGTGGACAGAACAGACCAAAATTAATGGAAGTATAAAAACCAGTGAACTAGTGACAGAGGAGTCAAGGCTGGCTCATGTACTCCGATCCAATATAAGCGTTAGTGTAAATCAATTTGATGAAAAAATTATGCTGGTTGTGATAGAAAGGTGTCAAAACACACAGTGCATCAATAATATGGTGGAAAAATGGGAGACCTACTCAATATTAGGCAGATGGTCATGGCTGTATATTGCTAACTCTAACATTTTTGACAAATCTGAGAACAAAATGCAAAGAAAACAACAATAAGGTAATACATATTAACTGGTGAGAGTGATATTTTTTATCTTTACACTGTAGCTAGTTCACTAGCGTTTGCAAGCTTATCTGTGTTTGTAAGCAATAGGCATGTACAGAATATTCATATGCTGATATGCACTGCTGATAGATGCAAACTATGCAGGCCTACATAGCATCATGTTGTAACCAGGCAGTTTTTGCTCTTTCACCTTGAAATTGTGGTGATTTGTGCTGTTGATTGGGTAACACACTGACATAGGAGACAGAGAATAGGTAAAAAAGTTAAAAACAAAAGGTAGAATAACACCCAGTGCTCATCCTTTGTGTGTGTGTGTGTGTGTGTGTGTGTGTGCAAAAGAGTAACCTACATACTATGTGTAGGTGCTATATGAAGTCAGAAACTAGAATAAAGTAATGCTCATAGTTCCTAAACATAAAAGAATCACTATTTCGACTCTCATCTGAAGATTTCCTTTTTATCTACTTTCTTTCTAAAAAAAAAAAAAAATTATACAGTGCAGCAAGAGGTTATTCCTGAACTATAACTGCAAGCCTCTACATAGTTTTTCAACAAAGTAGGGAATTTAAGATCTAGGTCTTAAACACATTGGGTCCATTTTAAAACACAGATTATAGAAGCATATTCTGGAGTTAAATACTTTTAAAAAGTAATTGCATCTTTATCTGACATTACCAAGCGATTCATATTGTTTGTTTTTCTATTTCTTTGACTTTTGGATTCTTTTTTTCTTGCTGATGTTTCACATTGATTGATTTTAGCTTTGTATTTGTCTGCTTACAGTTGCGATTTATTCTGCTTTTCTATTAAATTCTATGACTGCATTTGTATTCACCAGCCTCCCTCAGTTACATCACAGATCCCTGACTAATTGTAGGCTATATTCCATTTTAACTATATAATGCAATTGCTGATAAAACACTATACAGATAGTTGTTCTGGCGCAGTTTAAGTCTTATACTGTACCTGAGAAACCTGACCTGATTGATCAGAAAATTGCCATGGACTTCATAGGCCGCATTTATTGTGTTAGAAAAGGAATCCCCTTCTTATACTGCACTGTTTTCATGACCAGATATTGTATTTATTACTTAAATTTCTCTCATATCTAATATCCTTTAATATATGTCTGACCTATTAGAGAAGACCTAGCCATGTCTCAGCAGGATTCGGCACTCTATACAATATTGTCAGCTCAGGGGTTGCTGCCCTTCTGCAGCAAGTATAATGAAATTCCTGAAAGGCTGATGGGGTATCTCTTTCAATGCATGCTACAGTATAAGTATCTGGTGAGACTCCTTGAGACTCCTTTTGTGATATCTGCTCTTAGGGCTCACAGGGAATGCAGATGAGCAGCATCATGAGTTGCACCCAAAGCCAGGAAAGTGGTCGGTAGTTGGGCTTTTAGGAAGTTTGAAAAGTTTTCCAGTGGCCCACTCTATTTTTAGCCTGACTTTTTTTTTCTCGCTTACATATGATTTTTAACAAGTCTCTCTCTCTCTCTCTCTCTCTCTCTCGCTCTCTCTTACACACACACATGCGCGTGCAGCAGGTCACTGGTAGAACACTACCACTTAAAGGATCTATGAGTGATTAGACATTGATAGAAAGAAAGCAGTAAGGCAAAGCAGAAAAAGTGAGAGGGTAGCAGATGTAGAAAAAAATTTAATTATACAATTCTACAACAGAATTTCTACCAGGTAGTGTTCATTTTCAATTTAATCTTAGTCTTAGTCCCAGGATAAATGTCCATGTTAGTTTTTATCATATTAAGTCAGTCCTAAAAAAATTATCCTTTTTTTTTGTTTGGTCAAGTTTTAAAAAGTCTCGGCCTTTTAATCTAGTTTTATCCAGATGAACCTTTAAGTATTTTAGTCTAGCTTTAGTATAATAATAATAATAAATATTGTAACATTTTAGCAATAAAATTATTATTACAGTTTTTCTCGATTGCTAAAACACTAAATCCTACTGTCTGAACCAAATTCTCAGTTGCCTGAACCCACTTATTGAATCAGTCACTCTTTTGGCAAAACCATAAGCATTTTCATCTGTTTAGACACATCTTGTCAACACATTGTCATTGTGATGCACCTGTGTTGCATAATGGTGAGCACAGGTGGCAAAA
>JAOTRS010145762.1:0-12250 GCA_028565755.1 Dinotopterus cunningtoni | reverse complement strand
TCTTCTGGATCATCCAAATGCTCTCTAGCAAACTTCAGACGGGCTTGGACGTGTACTGGCTTAAGCAAGGAGATACATCTGGCAGGATTTGCAGGAGTCTCTGGCGGTGGATTGTGTTACTGATGGTAGCCTTTGTTACTTTGGTCCCAGCTCTCTGCAGGTCATTTACTAGATCCCCCATTTTTGCTCACAGTTCTTGTGATCATTTTGACCCCACGGGGTGAGATCTTGCGTGGAGCCCCAGGTCGAGGGAAATTATCAGTGGTCTTGTATGTCTTCCATTTTTATGAAAAACACCAAGCTGCTTATCTATTGCAGATTCAGTCTTCTCAGCCTGGTGCTGGTCTACAATTTTGTTTCTGGTATCCTTTGACAGCTCTTTGGTCTTGGTCATAGTGGAGTTTGTTCTTTTATATTGATAAGTTCAAAGAGATTCCATTAATACAGGTAACGAGTGGAGGACAGAGGAGCCTCTTAAAGAAGTTGTTACAGGTCTGTAAGAGCCAGAAATCTTGCTTGTTTGTAGGTGACCAAATACTTATTTTACAAAGGAATTTACCATCTAATTCATTAAAAATCCTACAATGTGATTTTCTGGATTTTTTATTTTGTCTTTCATAGTTGAGGTGCACATATACATATATATTTTTTTTGCATTGTTTTTTCCCGCATTTTTTCCATTTTGACGGGATGAAAGTAGACCTGTCTGATCTAGGATGGTGCCTCCAGGACCATTATTTCAGAAGGAAAGGATGGTCAGGTGTTCACCTTATTGATGGCTGTAATTAATAATATTACCAGGACTGATACTATAGCTGGATCTTGAGGAGTCAGCAAGAAAAGCTAATTAAAGTCATTAGGAAAAAAGCACAGTCTTATGATTTCAGTGTTTTAAAAAGGCAGCTGTAAGTTATAAACATAGACTGTATAAAAAAAAAAGACCATGAGAAACCCCCTGTGAAGTCACGCTTAGGGTTTCTGAAAAGCGGTTTTTAAAGCTCGACTGTGTGAGTTCTTGTCGTCGCGATCTTGGAAGAAGCTGACTCCACCGAAATCCCGATTAATCCATAAACATGCATAGCAGATGCATAGCAGACTGATACTTGTTTAACATCTGCGATTTAGCTAAATTCTGGCTAATGTTTTGGCATAATGTAATATATCTATAATATATATGATAATTCACCTCCATACTTATTGTAAATTTATGGATTTTATCATGGGGGTCTAGTCGAAGAGATGTAATCTTTAAAATATAAACATTTCTTTGGATCCTAGTGGTCATTCAAGGAATTGTATGTTTTGACATTTTTGTGTTAGACTTAAGTTTTCCCTTGGTTATAAATAGTTGATGATAATATTAGGACTAGGAATAGGTTAAGTATAGGTACTGTTAGTAAAACCATTGTGACTGTCAATTGATTTCCAATGTGATCGAGGAAACATTGCTGTACAGAGCATGTCCCAGTGCAATAAGCACTACATGCGCCTTTCTTTTGGTATGGTTTTGGCTTCAGTCCTGTCTCAACTCTACAACCCAGCTGCATTTTTTTGATTGACTTGTTGACATGTTCTCCACTTTTCTCCATTTATTTCAATGTACCGTCCATTCATTAGTTTTTCATTATAAAAAAAAAATGTAAAGATAATTTGTGAATTATGAAGATAAGTTGTTTTTATGTGAAGATAAAAACAACTTGTTTTTTTTAGTAGTATTTGTTTCCAAAATCTAATGAAAGAAAAATAATGGCTGGTTTTTCAATTTCCGATTGTGCGCTCAAATCAAAAAAGAAAAAAAAAAGAAAATGTGCGCTCACTTTCCATTTTTGTTTTTTTATGGTTTTCATCTTTAGCATCCCGGAGATATATATGTATAAAAAAGCACAAGAAAAAGTTTAATTAACGCTTGCTTGTCACATTTGTCAGATGCCAAGTATGCACAACTATGTTCTGTTTAAGGAAAACAAGATAATTAGCCTTAAATGGGAAGACTTGATTACTGATATAATTACATTTATAAAACCTGGGTGGCATGGTGGCTAAGTGGTTAGCACTGTCGTCTTGGGCCTCCAGGGTCCAGGTTCGATTCCTGCCACTGTGTGCGTGGAGTTTGCATGTTCTCCCTGTGCTTGGTGGGTTTCCTCCAAGTACTCTGGTTTCCTCCCACAGTCCAAAGACCTGCAGATTGGGTAAATTGATGTTCCCAAATTGCCTGTAGTTTGCTCCTATCCCAGGAGGCGGGGTACACCCTGGACAGGTGTCAATCCATTGCAGGGCACACACTACAGCAATTTGGGAATGCCAATTAGCCTACTCTGCAGGTCTTTGGACTGTGGAAGGAAACCGGAGTGCGGAGGAAACCTACCAAGCACAGGGAGAACATGCAAACTCCATGCACACAGAGACCGGAATCAATCCTGGCTGGGAATCGAACCTGGTTTCTGGAGGTGCAAGGCGACAGTGCTTACCACTATACCACCGTGCTGCCTAAGAACTAATCAATTTTTTTATTTTTTTAAATGCTGTAACGTGAAAAAACAAGTAAAAACTTCTGTCACTGCAGTTGTGTCAGAAGAAACATGCGTTTAGCAATGTTTTACTTTTTTTATGTTTTTTCTTCCATATTGAACTCAGATGCTTCCTGTTTGCTTAGATATATCTGTAGAACTTGACTGGAGTTCACCTGTTGTAGAAAGACACACTTGTGCATATAAGGTCCTCCAATTTACCATGTCTGTTAGACCTACCTCTATCTAGACCTTTTCAATCAAACTGTGTTGAAACATAGATCTGGTCAAGGGTAATAAACTGAAACTTTGAATGTTCACAGGAGCCCAGTGGACGCTGTTATTCTTAAATATGAGACGTTTGAAGCTCTTAGAACTCTTCCTAGAGTTGTCTGAAAAACTTTAGTAGCTGGGGTAAAATTGCATAGGTCAAGAAGGTGATGGAAAACATAATGACCATTCTAAAAATGCTTCAGAAGTACACTGCAAAGATGTGAGAACCTGCCAAGAGGCAAATATCCGGGACGTTTAAGTGCTCCCTGATTGGTGGGTTGCTCCTTGCAGGAGTGTTTCAGAAGCATCTTTTGGCAAAAATAGACTAGGCAGGTATCTTTAGCAGACCAACAAGGACAGCCACTTCTGGGAAGCTTTTTAAACCCAGTGCCTGTCTGTGCCAGTAATTCTGAGGGAAATACAACATTGACTAGAGTGGCAGTGATTAGCTGGAACGTGACATAGCCACTTCTGATAGAACTTTGTTGAGAGCATGAGGAAAAAGATCAACTGTGAAGAATTCTGGTACTGCTTATCAAGTGGCTTCTACCTGATGCTGAAGCATGGTGGTGGCGGCATCATGCTATGAGGTGATTCTCAGTGTCATGGATTAAAGGACTAGTTAGAATTGAGGGGTAAGCAAATTAAAGAAAACCTGTGACCTAAGAGTAGCTAATTGATTGCTGGGGTGGCTTTTGTAAAAGCCTCTAAATCTGCTTTGATGGCCCAGTTAACACTGTATATTATATATACATATTTACTAGCTTCAACCCATGCATTCTGTTTATGCTCTGTTTGTTCTGGCAATGCTGCTGGATTATTTTTATCCTCATGTTGCTTACTTTGAGATTCTGAAGCTCTAAAGAGACATTTGCAAATGAATAATTGAACTCCACTGCCTAAAACATTTGTTGTATTTAATGTTTTATAATTAGAGGGGGGAAACGGTTTACGAGTCCATTATCTAAGCAATTAAGAGTCATTTTCTAAAACCTGAACACGCAGTGAGAAGTCACCGAGTTCTATTTAAAGTGATTTATGGCTATTCCAATTATTAGTGTAGATAAAATTTTTAATGTGTGAGACCCATCACTAAATGTGTATGCACACTAACAGTACATATACATGCAATACATACATACAGTGATCAGCCATAACATCACAGTGTAGTTCCCCTTGTTCTGCTGGAGCTACTTGGGGCATGACTTGACAAACAGTCTGGGGGTGTGCTGTGGTATCTGTCACTGGGATGTCAGCAGCAGATCCCTTGGGTTCTGTGGGTTGCGGGGCGGGGCCTGCATGGATCAGACTTGTTTGTACAGCGCATCCCACAGCTGCTTGGTTGGCTTGATATCTGGGGAAATCTCAGAGCATTCAAGTTGTCTATATCCTCCAGACTCCTAGTTCCTCTCTTGTCGACTCTCCTACAGCAAGTCGTACGGATTTCAAAGCTGTTAATGTAGGGGGACAAAGATGGTGAACATTTGATTGTGTGATCATTGAAAATTAATTAATCTGTTAATGTAGTTAATATTCTCCCCAGATAATGCTTTTAATACCTCAGACGCCCTTTATTTCACTCCCCCTCCAAATTCGATATTTCAGTGTGCATGTAAATGACTGCTAAGTTCTATCCCATCAGAGAAACCAACCAGAGGATGATATATTTTTCTATTAGGTCACAAATTGGGTCAGTGGTAATAGATGAATAGGTGCAGTGGTAGCTCAGTGTGTGAAGGCTTTTAGCGACTCATTCGAAGATTGGCGGTTCAGTCCCCAGCTCCACCAAGGTGATGACCTTGCACCCTTAAATAAAAGCTCTTAACCCTGTCTGCACCAGGGATGCTGCATAATGGCCTCCTAACAAAAAGCCAGTACATGCGAAGAATAAAGAATTTCACAGTGTAGTAATGTGTATGCAACTAATTTTGGCTTGGTTTAACTTTATTGGCTTGTTTAAAGCCAGTTCAAAAAATGGACGACTGACAAAAAGCAGAGAATGCACACACAGTGGAGACACATCTGAATGTGTAAAAATTACTTAAAAGCTGAAAAGTCTCTTTTCAAGGCAGTGGTGGCTCAGGCGACTAAGGCTCTAGGTTGCTGATTTGGGGATCTAAGGATCTGGGTTCAGGCCCTGTTGTTGGTGGGTTGCAACAGTGCCTGTTCCAAGCCTGGATAAAATGGGAGGGTTGCATCAGATAGGGCATCCGCGTAAAACCTGTGCCAAGTTGTGTGCAGATCAGGTGATCTGTTGTGGGAAACCCTTAGAGGGAGCAGCTGGAAGTACATTTTTTTAAATAGCTTTCAAGTAATCTTTAACTGTGATCTGCTTGTGACAACATAACTCTTCCAAACTTTCAGAGAACCAACTCTCTGCCAGGGATACACAACCTCAGCCACTGAGGGTTGCATGAACTAGTGTACCTCAAGAGCTGGTCCCAAGCTTGGATAGATTAGGATGGTTGCATCAAAAGGGCATCCAGCAATCCGGTGTGGCAACATCCAAAATGGATGAGCAGCTAAAAGAGGAAAAAGAAAAAATGTCTCCATGGTTTTGAACTTCTTATGCCTTCAAATAAAACTTAACTTTTCATCTGTTTTTTTCTCAATAAAACCCAGGAGTGTTGAGCCCCAGATAAATTTTTATCCTTTTTTAACAAATAATTAACTGTACCAAGCATTAATTGGACGCTCTAAGAGATTCCGATCTCGCTTTAATTATTCGCTCATTAGTGCACATTATATCACCTGCTGGCCTTTAAAATATCATTATACTCAAGTGATTAAATGTCAAGCCCTTTTTAATTGAATAAAAGTCACAGTTTTGGTGAAATTCTTTCATTTTGACCTATAAGATGTAGACGTTTACATTGATGAAGAGATATTTCAAAGTATATTACAAAGAGCTCTGATCGCTCAGTTGCTTTATGTAGAATTCCATTTATTATTACGGATAAGTGAAGAAATTATTTAGGATAAATACTGTACTGTGAATATGTGAGTTAATATTTATTGCACGATAGCAAGCAGGAAAGCGACAAGTGAACTGAACTGCTTTTCTAAATCTGTTCCGAAAGGTGAGTAAGGATTTAATAAAACCAAATTAGACACAAGATTTAAATGTAAGCTATATAATGTATATACACAGTATAATATAAATATTATGTAAGGATGCACAGTTTAATTGACAAAATATATATGCAAGTTAATGTAAGTTTTCTCTCATTAATATTCCTCTTTGTAATCCATGCATGATGGACTCATTAGTTGGTGGCAGCAGTGCCACGGCCCTCTAATGCCCTCGTGTCTGTCAGTACAGCACCCAGTACATTGCACAGGCTGATTTATTTTCCTGTCAAACTTCTCTAACTGATGAGTTCTGTGAGGTGATTAAACCCGTTCATGCTTAATTGTTTCCATGATGACTTTAATGCCTCAGAGGGTTTCTATCTCTGTGGGCCAAAGAGGTAATAATAAAGAATAATGGGTTTAAGATTTGTTCAGAAAAGCAGGTGCATCATCAGTTAGGGTTTAAAAGACCACCCCATGAGATTAATCACTGCCAGTAACACTTGTTTTGTAAGGAACATAAATGCATGAGAATATTTCAGAGTGTCTAGACGTTAATTTTGACCTGAACGAACCAATTAACATACACATGACATTTTTTTTAGGGAAGCCTAATTTCTAAATTCTTGAGAAATGAATAATGTTGGATGACCGTTTTATTTTAGTTGTAATGGCGTTCCAATGACGTCCACAGTCGGGATAATGTTGTTTTGGAAAGTTAGAATGACTTTGAAAAGTCGTTCGAGAATGAGATAACCCGAACGCAACATTTCAAAGGCAACCTCAAAACAACAAAGATTTTTAACCTCTATTTTGAGCAGCAGTGCCTATTAACATCCATTCGCACAACGTTCTACCTCATCCATGGTTTCTCTCAATGTTTAGAATTAGAATTCCAAGTTGTAGTCTACTGTACTTCTACCTTTCATTTTCTTTAGGAAATATTACTGTGAGGTGCATCTCAGGTCGCAAATTACTGTACTGTAATGTGTTAATTGCGGAGTGTCCAAACTGTATCATTGGTATCAAGTGTCCCCATTTACAGTATATGCATTTACTTGCCTTAAAAAGCATGTTCCCTATTGGTCAACGGGTAAACACACAGTGCTCTCAGCGCAGCAACTGTAGTTTAAGTCCCGCTCAGGTCGCCAGTTTGGTATTAATATTGCATTGAAGTAATTTTTGCAACATTGTGTTAGGGTCACTTGTTCAACATTATCTTGTCATCATGTAGTCAACATTGGTCCACCGTTGGCTCAGCTTCCTTAAAGTTTCCAAATTAAAATCACCACAATGTTTTAATAACCAAAAAAAATCCTGTTGAGCTTAACTAATACCTGGTAGAAGCTCTTTTTCTTATAATCACTCGTATATCTTTTGGGATAAGAGTTTATCAACTTATACACATATGGATTAGGCAGTTTTGTTCCCCTCTTCCTTGTAAAATGCTTCCGAGCAAAGGGGTTTTTAAAAGGTCTGGGCTTTGACCGGCCATTCAGAAACATTGATCTTATTTTTCTGAAGCTGTTCCGTCATTAACATGGAATTAAAGTTAGTCCGGGTTGTGATCATGCCGAAATGTAATGTTTTCTTCAGTTGAAGAGTTTTTTGTCATGATTCAGAACTATCCATTATACCTGAAGAAAAGCAGCCTGATGTTGCCACCACGTTACTTTACTTTCTCATCATTTTCCCATATAGTTTGGCATGACTTAGGTAAACTTGGACACCCATAACTCAGACATGTAGAATATGGGAGATTGTTGTCACCTGCAGGAAGTGACCAGTACTTGCCCGATATTCCTGCAGCTTCTTTAATCTTACCATAGGTCTCTTAAGGCAATGTTTTGTGGGATCCCAGTTCCCATATCCACCATCCATTCATCCATCTAGGAACCTCTGTAGTCTAACTAGCGTGGAGGCCAATTGTGACTATTGTAGGCAGAGGGTGACTATTGTATTTATTCCCATTTGTACGACCCTGGTAGGACCTTCAGTCAACATTCACACACTCATTCGCCAACAGGCCTAATCTGCATGTCTTTGCATTGTGGGAGGGAACCGGAGAACCCAGAGCAAAACCCAGACTACACCAACACGGGGAGAACATGCAAACTCCATGTACACAGACCTGACGCGGGTATCAAACTCTGGAGGTGCAAGGCAACAGTGCTAACCACTAAGCCACCGTGCCGCCCCCCCTCCCCCCTGAGCTGGGCTGACTGAAGCAGGAGGCGTAATTGTGGAGGAGGGAGCCACGTCATCCACGCAGATGGGGTTCTCCATAACTCTCAGAATCTAAGAGGAATCTGGGTTAGGTTTAAACACCACACTCACCGAACTAGCATCCTGGCCTCTTTTTATAGTGCCGTTTCCACGGTAAGTGGAAATGGGAAGTCAGTCGCGTAGGATTATGATGCCCCGCCCCCGTTTACTGTGGCTGGTTGCTGCCCGTGAACCTGAACTCCGGTTGGGGTGTGGGAGGAGCTGTGCCGTGAATGCAGTGTGTGTACGGCCCGCCGTGACATATGAACTTTTAAAAGCAGGATTCTATGAAGATTTTTAAATCTTGTAACTATATTTTGCTCCAAAAAGCTTATGTCGTTGTCTGTAAACGAGAATACAGAAGAAAATAAAAATTTTGGAAATTCGGGAGTCAGAATTATGTCACTTCCAACCTGTGCGTTCAACAGATGAAGTAGGAAACCGGATGCATGATGTCACCCATTACTCTAGAATAGGATCAGTCTGGACTCATCAGACCACATGACCTTTTTCCATTGTTCCAATTAATATTGTAACGCTCAGATAAAATAATCTTAAATGAGGCTACACTAAAAGAGAGATCTTTATCTTTGCGGCGGAGTGCTTTAAAACCAAGTGAACAAGAATAAGAAACCCAAGACCAATTCAAACCATCAAAAAGTGTATTATACAAAAAAAGAAACAAAAAGGTGCACCAACCAAGAAAACTAATAAAGAAAACAATATATACAAAATATATACAATGAAAAACTATGTGTGTGAATGAGTAAAATGTCCAAAGTCCAGGTTATTGTAGGAGTGTGGGAAGGAGATGGCTCGGTCTCACCGGAAATGATGGTAAACAACCGGGAAGCCGATGACGGAGTATGAGAACTGTAAAGAAGCAGTCCAGTCGGCAATAATCCAGATAGAATGGAAATCCCGCAAGGCACAGTCTCCGTCAGTCTCTTTAAAACCTTCGAAATGATAACCATGAAAACAGCGCGCTGAAACTCCTAACTCCTCCCGAGTGCTTTCCCGGGCCGGCTTTTATATCCGGGTCAGGTGACCACTCGCATCACTGTCTTCCTGTGCTGCCCGGCTGATGACTCTCGTGAGAGCTGGGTTGGAACCAATACACATAAAACACATAGGCACAAACAAACCTTTGTGGGCATAATCAATAAAGTGCTGCAGCTTCCTTATTTTTTTAGCCGACTTACATACACCAAATAAAATTTCCCCTTATGTGGGAGTGCTACAATATAACAAATTTAAGCAATTTTTTTTCTGAATAGTCTCACTAATTGGTTTTCTTATGGACACACAGCTGTTTAGGTTCAATCCTGTGCGTTCTCATCCCACACTGTGGAAATGCTTTTACTGTCACTATTAAACATAGTTTTTATTTTTACTGTTGATTTTTGTTTTTTAGCATTATTATTATTATTATTATTATTATTTTTGTTTGTTTTGTTTTACCATGCGACTTCATTAATGAATTTTTTCTGCTTCTACAGTGTTGTGCAGTCTTCTATGCTTCAGCACTAACCTTCCAGGTTTTGATAATGTTTTAAAGGGTTTCTTAACCCAGTTCCAGCTTTTTGAAATTTCCTTAGTTGTTTGCTTGGCTTGATGCAGCCAAATAATTTGACCCTTCTGAAATGTTGAAGTTGACTTCCCAGTTGTGGTGACATTTCATGTCATGGAAGCCATGGAAGGGTTGTGCCATCTGTAGCAAATAGTGCCAATGCCATGTAAAAAATATTTTTTAAATATCCCTTATTTAAAAGACCCAGTGTGTTTTTGCACTACTTGCTATAGATCATGCAACCCAAGTGTCTCATATACTCTGTCCATGTTTGTTATATCATTAAACAAGCGCTTCTGAAAATATGTGCAAATTTCGGCAGGAAGTTTAAATTCAACGCCTCCAACTATAGGAGTTGCATAATGACCATCAGATCCAAGTGAGGGAGTTGGAGGAGATATTCTCTTGGCAGTTTGTTTTATGTAAACACATCCCTATATTTCCTTTAAGTGTTATGAAGCGCAGATAAGGCGAGAAAACTTTTTTCTATATTTTATAACGTCTCAGAGCATGGCCTTTAAATGAAGCTGTGTTCAACTCCAGTAAAAGATGCATGTTAGAAACTTGTTAATGCTAAAAGTCCTAAGGAGTGTTGTGCAGTGTTTCTATTTTTTTCCAAGCAAAAGCAGCTAATGCATTCTCAAAAATCACTATAAGTCCATAAGTGTTGTCATAGTTTAACATATGTAACATCTTGATACACCTACAGTAAGAGACTTTTATCAGAATATAAATATTTATTATATAACTCATTTCTTAAAGAAAGAAGTTACATAGGGTGGCACGGTGGTGTAGTGGTTAGCACTGTCACTTTGCACCACCAGGGTCCAGGTTCGATTATCGGCCAGGCTTGATTCCTGCCTCTGTGTGCATGGAGTTTGCATGTTCTCCCTGAGTTTTGAGGGGGTTCCACCGAATACTCCGGGTTCCTCCCACAGTCCAAAGACCTGCAGATTGGGCTAATCAGTGTTTCAAAATTGCCTGTAGTTTGTACATGATTGTGTGTGTGCCCTGCGATGGATTGGCACCCTGTAAAAGAGGTTCCACGCCTCGTCTTCTGGGATAGGCTCCAGGCCCCCACAACGCTGAATACAGGATTCTGCGGTAAAGAATATGAATAAGTCAGAAGTTACATATATAATACCAAGTTAGTATTGATCAGGGATTGATTATTGAGAATACTACCAATTAGTAAATTGTTGTTGGGAACAATAGTGATCATGAATTGGTTGAACAATAGTGAAAAGGGATTGGTTGTTGAGAAAAGTGGTGGCTAGTATTTTTTTTGCTGGGACAAATAGTGTTCAGGGATTGGACGTTGGGATTGGATATTGATGGTGATCAGTCTTTCATTTTTGGCAACAATGGTGATTGGTTGTTGGGAAGAATGGCAATATTTTGTTGGGAACAGTAGTGCTCTGAAATGACCATTGCTCCAAATGACCATTGCTCCCAATAATCAATCATTGACAATTCTTCCCAAAATCAAATTACTGATCGCCATTGGTACCAACAACCAATCTTAACCAATCCACTAACCTTCCAGGTTTTGATAATGTTTTAAAGGGTTTTCTTAACCCAGTTCCAGCTATTTGAAATTTCCTTAGTTGTTTGCTTTGCTTGATGCAGCCCAATAATTTGACCTAATAATTTGACCCTTCTGAAATGTTGAAGTTGACTTCCCAGTAGTGGTGACATTTCATGTCATTTCAATAGTTATTAGTATTTTTGGTGGGAATAAAAGTGATCGGTAGTTGTTGGGAACAATAGTGATCAGGAATTTGTTGTTGGTAATTCATTGGGATTCCAGGAATTGGTTGTTGGAAATGTTAAATATTATAATGATGTGATTGTAATACAACATTGTGGTCACCCAGATAAATTTTATTCAGATTTATGAAAGTTGTTATATGAAATTCATTTATTACAAAAAATCAACTTGTCCTGGTTAATTTATGTTCCAGTCTGCTGAAAAACGTTGCTGGATCTGGATCTAGATTCTAGTCCATGGCTTCCCAGTTGACAACCCAAAGTCCTACATGTTTCTAATAAATTGTGCTGCAAAGGCCTGTGTTTCTGCCATGCGGGATTTCTTTGGCTGCTCTGTGTTTTTCTGGGAAAAAAAAAGACCTCACCAACCAACAAATTACAGACTTCTGTTCAGGTGATAGACAGCTTGTGATGTCATGCAGTCCGAGAACAAAGACTTATATGACAAATAGTACAGCAGTTACAAAATCAGACCTAAAGGAGAGTGTATGTCAATACTGAGAAGGAATAAAACTGACAAGTGTATGCAGTTTGCAGTATCAACATTTTCTTTTCATTTGTGTAGGTAAAGGATTCATTGGCCGCTAAAGTATGTGGACTTTGTGTTTCTCAGAGTGGCTGTCCACATGTCTAAGTTACTGTACTTATTAGTATGAAATCGGAATGTTTTTAAGATTCATATTGAATTCTGTTATTGTAAACTAAAGGTGAATTTATCATATTGTAGCGTTTTTATCGCCGGAAAGGATGGTGGAGAGACGAGTGAGCTTATTTGCTGCCCAATGCAATGGCT
>JAOTRS010145671.1:0-12256 GCA_028565755.1 Dinotopterus cunningtoni | reverse complement strand
CTTACACTAATTTTTAAAATCAATACTTAAAGAAATCCGAATCATTCACATTTTAAATGATTATTGTTTGAAGCAAGACAGTAAAACTCACATATAAAATCATCTCTCCTAAACGGCTGAAGTTAGCAATTAGAAATTTTTAGGGAAGCGAGATCGGTATATTATATGTACAGTATACTGTAACATAAGAAATCTTAATCAGCACCAATGCCATGTTTTGGCCGAGTGTATAATGTTCATACCATGAGAAAGGGGAAAAAGTCTGACATCAGTGTCTTGGACCATGGTATGTTTTGTTTTTTTGTTTTTTCTCAGATGTGGTCAGAGGTGTCCAGTTTCCCACGGTTTGTACTGTAATTTCAGGTTCCTGCTCTTGGCTGACTGCAGTGCAAATATTTTGGATCATCTGCCTCAAGGCTTTGTAAACAGCTGTAATTTGAGACACTGTAGCTGTCATGTTGGCTCCAGCCAATCTGATTGTCAACTGCAGCTCACTTTCACATCGTCCTGAAAATCCCAGGAGAATGTTTTTCTTTTTTTTATTTTTTTTTAAACCAGCCCATCTGCCACAAACAGCCATGCCAATGTCAAAGCAACTGATGTAACCTCTTTATTTTTGAGCACCTCTGCCACATGACTGACTCACTGAGTATCTCAATTCAATTTTATTTTTTTTTATTTGTAGAACGCTTTTAACAATGGACATTGTCGCAAATCTTGTATTTGTATATACAGTACTATGACCCGAGCCACCCCTCATTTCTTTATATTTTGCTTCCAAATAGCCAGATTTGCATGTTTTTTTATATAGTCTTGAGGAGTACAGTGCCGAGAAAAGGAGAGACAAAAATGAGTCCTTTAGAAAGCCTGGAGAACTACAGTTCCATGAATTCCTGATTCCTGTAAAAAATACTTCCTGATTTTTTTTTTTGTTTATTTGTCACATTTAATAATTCAGATTATGAAAGAATGTTAATATTATACAAAGATAACTTTGTAAATACAAAATGCAGTTTTAGAATTTGTGTTTGAAGCTGTCCAAACCTACCTGGGCCTATTTGAAAAAGTAATTGCCTTCTAATTCACTTGCCACACCTAGGCCTGATTACTGCCAGACCTGTCGAATCAAGAAATCACTCAAATAGAACCTGTCTAGAACTAATGAGACTAAAGTTGAACTTTTTGAAAGGTGTGTTGTCCCATGTGTCCTGTGTGTCATCCTGTTACATCTGGTGTAAAACTAACACAGCGGTACATAAAAAGAACAACCGGCAGTAAAACATGGTGATGGTGGTGGTGGTGGTGGTGGTGTGATGGTCTGGGGCTTTGCAGCTTCAGTACATGGATGACGTGAATTAATTGATGGGATCATGAATTCTGCGCTCTACCAGAATTTTCGGCCACCAGTTTGTGACCTCATGCTCAAGCTCACTTAAGTTATGCAGCAGGACAATGTCCTGAAACACATCAGCAAGTCCACCTCTGAATAGCTCAAAAAAATAAAATGAGGATTTTGGAGTGGCCTAGTCAAGGTCTTTTTTGTTTAAAGGATTTGAATCCAATTGAAATCCTTAAACAGGTTGTTCATGCTCGAAAACCATAGGGAATTAAAACATTTCTGCAAAGAAGAGCGGACCAAAATTCCTCCACAGGAATGTGAACACATCATTGCCAGTTATAGCCAACCCCAAGGGTGTCACAATCAGTTATTAGGTTTAGGGGGGAATTAGTTTTTTCACATAGGGTCAGGCAGGTTTCAACAGCTTCTTCTCTTAATAAATGAAATCATCATTTAAAAATTTTGTATTTACTCTGTTTTACTCTATTTATCTTTGTGTAATATTTGAACCATTTGTTTAAATTTAAATTTAAATCCATTTAAATTTGAGAAAAAGAAAAGAAAAAAAATCAGGAAGGGGCAAATACTTATTTTCATAGCTCTGGAGTTCTCCAGGATTTTTCTGGCTCTCATTTTTGTCTTTATGTCATTATGTTCACTCCAGTCCCTGTACCTGAGCAGTCTCAGAAGAATGTTGTTTTTGTTTGTTAGGCCATACAGTGACCTATGAATCATTCAATCATAAAAAAACATCTAACTTAAGGCCTGAACCAGTGAGAAACAGGTGCAGATGATGACAGATGATCAGGGTGGTGATTAGTTACTGCTCATGCTGAATGCTGAGTGGTTGGAACAGACGAGAGGGGAAATGAGGTCACTGCTGAGGTTTTACATAAACAACCAGTTTTAAAAAAATTGTATTTTTAGGCACTTTGCAGTCTGTCGAAGTAAAACATTTGCTTTAATTTCTTTAATTAAATCTACAACATTTAATTACATTTAATACGAAGACGTGGGAGGCATTTTGCACTGTACTGTATTTGCAGGTGGACTAATAAGTGTTGCTAATAAAGAATTTCTTATTTATATAATGAGATTCATATAATCTGTCTACATCCTTGGCTAGTTAAAAATAATATTCATAGTTTCCCCAAGTGTTGGTCCACAAATAACAATCTGAACACTTGAACAATTAACATATTTGTAGCATTTACAGCTGACTTACAGTGGAGTTGCTGTAATCTTCTTTAAGGTAATCAACCATAGTCTTGTTGTCGTTTTCGACATTTTCCTCATGAAGTACAACGTCCAGCTCCAGCAGGTAGCAGTACATAAGCTTTTTAGTGCAGTTCTAAAGACAAGAGGAGACTCGTGAACAGCGAGTAACTGGTTTAAACAGTGTTTAAATCCTTTACTGCACATATGCTTAATCATGTGCAGGTAACATGAGATATTGTTATAAATACCATTTAAAAGGCTTGTAAAGTTAAACACAGTTCTTTGATTTGTCATTTATATGAAATGGACTTACTTTGTTTAAGTCAGAAAAGTCAGGTGCATACAATAATGCTTTTGATAGCTAAAAACAAAATTTGAGAGGGTTAAATACCTAGCCATAAAACTCATCATACAGGATGTACGGTATAATATTTATCTTAAGTGTTAAGAAGTCTGAAATATAGCTTACATTAAATATGGGAGTCAATGATTTAAGCACGTCCTGCAGTTCGACCAGAATCTGTTCACTGTGAGCATCAACACGAGTTGGAAATATACTCAGACAGCTAGAACAGAGATGAGAAATGTTAGTTTTACAGCACCTCAGAACCTCAGACTGATCAGTCAGATTGCTTAGAGCCGTTATTGAAGGATTAACAGAGCAGAAGTAGCAGATACATCTCAATATCAACAAGGAGATTATTGTGTATTTTGTTCAGTATTGTTTTATAGTGTAGAAAGAAATAAACATCAGAAAAGACCATGGAGTTAGAAAGTGATCCCGAACTTTTGACTGGGAGTGTAATTTACAAAGAATTAGGGTGTACATAATGTGCAAAACTGGCCGTGGAAATAATATATATGTACAGTGAAACCTCGGATTGCGAGTAACGCGGTTTGCAAGCATTCTGGAAGACGAGCAAAGATTTTTTTATAAATTTTGACTTGGAAAACGAACAAGTCTTGGTTTACGAGCACCGATTATCATGTATCACGCATGCGCTTCTTGTTTTGATGCCGAGCGTCACGTGATCACAACTGAGCCAATGGTTTTTCTCTCTCTTGGGCTGCAGAATTGTGGGTAATCGTCTCCCCTGCTGGGTCTTAGTGCTCGTCTCTTACTGGTATAATTAACATCCGTGCACGCGTGTACTTTTTACTATAACATTGTGACCACATGTATGTGTAAAACATATTTAATTTTTTGTTTGTATGCGTGTGTGTACAGCGTGTGTGTACTGCTTCCTATAACACACGTGTGTGCGCGCGTGTAAAACAAAAGAAAGTCTCATTAGAGGTTAAAAATCCATTTTCTCTTTCTGTATTAGCCTGTCATTGTGTGTGTGTGCGCACACGTCATTGGACACCATGCCCTTTCACACAGACACACACACCTTCTTCTCTCGCCTTCACACACAAACACACAAACACACACACACACACACACACACACACACACACACACACACACTCTCTCTCTCTAATGGAAACACTGCTCTGTCAAGATTCTTTTCAAAGGTGCAGGTTAATTTGTTTTATTTTTAATTTACAGCCGTGATTCCATTAGTGAACAAGTTTTATTGTGATGTGATGTTCTTAGTTAATTTTTTTCGATAAAACACTCTTTCCGTTAACGTGTGTGTGTGTGTGTGTATGAAACTTGCGCGCATAAAAGGAAACACTTATCCATCGAGATTTATTTTTACTTTTTTTAAAGGTAAAGTGCAGGTTAATTTGTTTTATTTTTACTTTATATTTTGTGCTAATTATTTTTATGCATTCATTTTTTTGGGCTGTGGAACAAATAATTTTAGTTTCCATTATTTCTTACGGGAAAATTCGATTTGATTTACAAGTGTTTTGGAATACGAGTCCACTTCCGGAACGAATTATGCTCGTAATCTGAGGTTCCACTGTATATAAATATATATTTAAAGGCTGTTCAAAATATGATTATGTACAGCATGCAAAACAATGCAGATTATTGTAGGTATGTGGGACGTACTGTACTGTATATAGGGGGTCGTCCTTAAAGCTCAGAGCATTGTAGCTGTTAGTTGTTTTTTCAGTTTTTTATTTTGTTTTTATAAACATATATAGCGCTCAGGATCAGGCAGTATAGAGTGACGTATAATTATTCCTTTTTTTCAGCACAAAATAGTCGATATGATGAACTGAATTTTAGTTAATTTTAGGCAACTATATAAACATGACTGAGCAAAAAAATGTTTGAAATGAGTCACAGGCGAAGAAATAGCACAGATCCACATGATCATGTGTTTTTATTGTTATGACGTGTTTTATTTTAAATATCTATTGATATCTATTGATGTTCTGTTAACACACACCAGCCAGGCTTCCATATAAACATTTCAATTGTCATTGACCAATGCTGTGTCGCCTGCACGGATCTGAGCACGAGCATGCACCCAATTGTGTCATTAGAAAGCAGTTTTGAGAAACATTGTTTTTAGAAATCATAATAAAATATTTTTTATTATTATTATTATTATTATTATTATTATTATTATTTAAAAAAGTCGATACCTGCTTCCTGGTTGCATACATTCTGTGCAAGGTGCAACCCTGATCTATTTACAGAAACACTTTAAAGAGAAATCGGCCCGTGTCACATGCTTATTAGAGGAGTGATAACGGATTATGCAAAATGTACTCTTTAATCATTTTTGAACTGTAACTCAGACGGCTCTGCAGCGTGCGTGTACGAACAGAAAACAGAAAACAGAAACAAAGAAATTAAAAAGAAAAAGTATTTTGCCCCCCTCCTGATTTTTTTTTGTCTTTTTGTATATTTGTGACACTTAACACTTTCAGATCATCAAACAAATTTGAATATTACACGAAGATAACATGAATGCAGTTTTTAAATGATGATTTTATTTACGAAGAGACGAAAGTCACCCAAATCTCCCTGTCCCTATGTGAAAAGGTAATCACCCCTCTACACACACACACACGCACACATTGCATTTGCAAAGCATTTTGCAATCTAAACCAATAAATACAATAAAACAAGCAAATGCTTTTTCACGGAACTGTATAAGTAATTTAAATAAAAATGATTTGCGTATCAGAAAGCGTTCCAGTTGAATATTGTTTGAGAAGCTCCGACACTGAAATAGATATTTTAAAGAAATAAACAGATTAAAAGAGATATTTTGCACATTTAAATCTTCTGTAGATTTGCTTAGCTTTCACGACTTATTTGTTGTTTTCCAACATTTACAGAGTTTAAGTCCTTCTTACACACCCAGTCGTTTAGTAAATCAGGGTCTCGTCTGGAGTCGGTCTGATCACTCGCTCATGATCAGGGAGTGAAAATGACATAAACACCAGCGGCAGAGCTCCTGCTTTACATTTTTGGAGAAGGAGTCTACTGCAGCAGTCATCTGGACCCGAGAGGGGAAGCCCTTATTGTTCACACACACTTGGCATGGCGTCTGAGACCGACCGTAGGTATTTAAAGGTTTGAAGATGCGTGCGTGCGTGTGTGTGTGTGTGTAATCAGGCGTGATCGCTATAGTTAAGATAAGACCTAGTGGTAACATTACTCTAAATCCATTCATGTGTGGAACATATCCCTTCAATTTGTTGATTTTACTATAAACAACATGACAGATAAATTGATTCCTGAGGCACTCATTCATATGGAATATTTTCCGCTTGAGTTGGACTTCTTTTCAGAAGCAGGGCATGTCCCATCCTCCACCCCTGCGCAGTATTGTAATAGAGGGATAAACAATGTGTTTATGTCTCTTAACGTCAGTGATTCAGCAGCGAGAAATGTCCCTTGAACAGCGTGTTCTTCGCTGCGCGTCTTAATGACTGTTTATGACTCGTCTCTTCATCAGACTTCATTAGAGACATGACGGTATGTTTACAGGTGATATACCTCAGAATTAAGAAAGAACTCCAACCCTCGAGGTATGTATGGTACTCCAGATTACGTCCAACGCCCCAAATGACACAGATACACCTCAGGGTTTTCTGCAAGAGAGAAAAACATTTGATTAAATACGCAGTAATATCTGGGAAAAGTGCATGCATGTTAATTACGTAGACATTCAGCCACAACACAGTCCTGGTGCTGATTTTATTATTGATTTTTTTTTTTTTTTTCTGTTGGACATATAATACAGAATATGTTGGTGCCTGTCACGGCGTGCACCAGTGATGGGTGTGCGCCTCAATCTGTTGTCGCTCCTCGCACACTACGTAGACTCACTAGGTAGGCGGCCTTCCCTTCTGCAGGAGTGCGAAGTGGCTGGGCCACTGGAAAAGGGCCCGACTGGAAAACAAGGTGGGGAGTGTAGCTCGAGGTCTTCAGAGCAGAGTCAGGCGGCAGACACTAAACGCAGAAGAGTGGCACGCAAGCGGGGTGATGGAACACACCCCAGGGACTTCAAAGGGCATAAAATTAAGTGTAGCTGTTTGATCTCTGCAAGAAGGACAGCTGCGAAAAGCCTGAGGAAGCTGCCGCGGCGCTCGCACACTCACAGAGAGTCAGTCTTTGGAATCCTGCCGAAGAGGGAAAAAAAGCACCTGTGAATCATGCCAGCTGGGCATTGCCTCCAGACCTGCACATGCACACACCTTCACTATTTTTCTTCACTTTTATCCCTTCCAAACCCTTTTCTTTACTATTATATATTATATATAGTGCCCTTGAGCTTCTTTGGCACTCGTTACAGTGCCAAAGAAGCTACTTATGAAGTTTACGCAAAATGGAAATGACAAATGTTGCTTCCTCAATAATTTCCAAGTTGCTAACTTCAGACGTTTTGGAGAGATGATTTTATTTGTGCTCCAAAAATGGCCATTTTTCAGCGTTATACTGTCTCGCTTCAAACAGTAATCATTTAAAATGCAAATTATTCATATTTCTTTGAGTATTGATATTAAAATTGGTGTAAACCTCTAGAAGCACAGGACCTGTAAAATATGTTGCTTATATTAAAGCATTGTGGGCAAAATTAAAGATTTTTTTTCCACCCTAAAAAATTTTTTTTGTAGTGTCCGTAACCATGTCAAATTCATATTGCAATATCTTAACAATTTAGCATTTTAGAATAATACACTTTTTCAGCTTTGTGTCTTTTCATGTGAAATCTAAATCGGCCAAGTTTCATCTGAATGACAATTAAGATCGTTGAAAGATTTTAATAAAAAAAAAGGTTACAGACACTAATACATAAAAGGGCGTGAAATTGTGTTTAACAAACGTGTTTCTTTTTATCTGATAAAAATATAAATTTGTATATGTATTTACCAAAAATGAAGCATAGGTCGGGATATGGTGTTATATGATCCTATCTAAAAAATAAAAAATCACTACAGGTATGAACAGTGTAAGTGTTAGTATTAACAGTTTAAGGTGTTGAGCCACCACGAGGGCTTCTGTGCTCTTCAGCACTGATTCCACACATCTCTAAATCTCTACTGGGACTGTTTTGTTTCGATGATCTCTGTTTTACACATCACTCAAAAAAAAGTCCATCATAAGAAGAGATGTGGTGAGTCACCTGATCCACACTATAATCAAGATTAAAGAGGTTTCATTACAGGGTGACGATGATTAGGCAGAAGAACTTTGAGCTGGCCCGGCCCTGAGAAAAATAAGGAACTGCCTCACGGGCACAACAGAGCGTTTTGACGGTTTCTTCTTTAAATAATCCTTTCTGCTCTCATGTAGCTGAAGTTTCTCAAAACTACTGTCATGACTATGACTATCAGTCTACTAATGACTTAACAAGGAACCTGTTTAAAACCTTAATGACTTGCCTTCTGTGGCGTAAGATAAAAAAAAAAAAAACTTTTATCATTTAATTCTTTTATTACTGCGCCTTTATTATTTAATTCTGCTTAAATAATAAAAATAAATAAATCATTGACATCTGGAATGTACTGGGGGAAAGAAAACGTATACATTTTTTTCTACTACAAATTCTACATTCACATTCATGTATAATGTGAATATATACAGAGCGTAAAGTACAGTCTTGGCACAACGCCGTTTATATACTTTTCATATTTTTTTGGTTTTCGCGGTGCACATAACTGCTGTTATTTATTAGTTCTCGTCTGTCTGGCTGGCTAAAGCTGTTGCTAATTAAAATCAGCTGCTTTAGTAAATGGAGGGAACAAATATGCGGTAGAATTGGTCACTAGGAGCCAGTACCAAAAAAATGGCTAAAACTCAAGAATTCTCATGTGACTTCTGACATTCCGTGGCACATTTCTGTACATGATATTCAGGAAGTGGTCACGCTGGCATGGACTGAGCGAGTGACTTCAGAGTACTGCAGATGTCTTTCTGACTCTGTGTCCAGCTTTGTAATTTATTATGTTATGCAAGAAAATTGGCATTTTAGTATGAAGGCCTTTAATAATAAAGGCCTTCATACTGAATACTGAGTGCTGTTGAGCAATTTCATTGCATTAAATAAATTATCCCTATTATATGGATGTCATTATTTTTTAAAAAAAGAGAATATTATTAAAACATTAAATTTCACCTTTTCCTTAAATACTTTTGGCCACATATAATGTATATTAATCATAAAAGTCAAACAGTAACCTTTTGAAAATGAAAAAAACAACCAGGTTGATCAGCTTGGCTGGTATTTTGCCAGATGGTGGCAGCGAACCAACTAAATGTTCAGCAGCCAAAGCTTTTTCAAATAACATTAAACTTTTACTGACTAAGTTAAGCTAACTCCATGTCTACGGCTGATTCATTTTAAGTTTTAAGTTTGTCATGTGATCAAAGTGGTCCTTACTCCTTTCAGGGACTCTAAAGCTGTGACACATTCACAACACAGTAGTCGCCCAAGGATACACCCAAAACAATAATAATCAATATAAATAAGATATATACTGTACTGTACACCTAAAGCATTTACAAGGTTAACAAGCATTTCTTGAATAATATAATAATTATCTAAGAGATTGATGAATCTTGACTGTGTTACACCGGTTACGCTATGCAACTCAGCTTTTTCATGAGACTGTAATCCATGAGAAGGACAGTCAAGTGCTACTCTGCAAGCATAACCATAAACAAACCGGAATTTGGGTTAAGAGCTACGACCAATGCATTATAAACACCACGTCACACTTCATCAGCTGACGACCTGAATGTAGTGACTGAAGAGGCGCGGCCCGTATTCCGGGACTCAAATTGTTAAAGAGCGGTTCTGGGAGGATGAGGAATGATTTTCAGACATGATCTTGTTAAAGGCAAAACCGAAAGAAACCTTAGACTGTATGCCTGTTATGGTCAGTTTGCGACCTTATGCTTATTAACAGAGTGTGTGTGTGGATTCCAGAGGCATTTGGCTTGAGGGAACAGGAAGTGGTGTGTATACACTAAAATACATGCATGAATAAATTTGTAAAAAAAAAAAAAAAAGCTGTACAGACAGTCTCTTGGATGAAATCCTCATATAGAGTATTTTGTTCGAGATTTTCGATCCCAAGCACCTCTGGGTAAATCTGTAAAAGATGAGTTCGTGTAGAGATGTCTTATTTAGTCAGTGAAGGTTTGGTGCTGATTTAATTGTTTGATTAAGTGGTGTGTCTTCTGTCTTTGTTTAAAGACAGACAATGACTCTGATGATGTTCAGATAGCCAGGGGAAGCAAGCCACCTGTGTGCATGACGAGGAAGCTTATGGATAGATGTGTGATGGTGGAACGGCATGCCGTTGCCAAAAAACTCAAAGAGAGCATTGTGTAGAGCTGGCTGCATAAGAGCTGGTGGTCGTCCATGTTTCATGTTTGATGTTTCAGCAGCAAAAAAGTTGTGTTAGCCAGCGAAAACCACCAGAGATAAAAAAAAAAATAAAAATAGAATAATGTGGGGTGTCTTTTAAAACATTTGAAAGCAGACAACATGTGTGTCGTCTGAATGTTATGCAGAGCGGGGCCAAGCAGAGACTGTTAAGATCATTAGTGCTCAAAGTTACAAACAGGCACATGGAACAAAATCTTTTTAAAAAAGTAAAAAAAAATGAAACCACACAACAACAGACCTTTACATAATTCCCTGGCTGTAACTCTACTGTATGTCTCTGTTTCACTCCAGCCCTTGTCTCCAACTCCTCATCTAACCTAACCTACTCCATCTATAAACCAGGCACTATTTCCTATTCTAATCTATTCTTCTATTAACCATAATTTATTTCATCTAATCAATAATAAACTCACCCAAATTAATGAAGAACATAAAGTGTTAAGTAATGACAGTCGTGTTGATATTCGGTACAACAGCACGACCTCGAGTGTAATACTGCTTTAATACAACAGTTCCACAAACACTACTTATAATAAGCAGATTATGATTCGTTTTTATTTGGCTTCACCAACACAAATCCTTCTGCACCAGGCGGAACTGACTAGTCACGACCAGTTAGTGTAATTAACAAGGGTGAAAGTAGTTTTAAATTCTTAGCGGTACTCTGTAGCTAAAAGGTGAGGAGAATAAACCGTGGAGGTGGTGGACGGTTCTGAGAAACTTACGAGATCTAATTTATATTTCCACTTGTTCCACTTTAGAACATACGTTCCGTTAACTTCCGGGTTCCTGCGTTAAACACATACAGATAGCGTTAAATAGAAAGACAGGGCACTATGTATGGTGTACAATCCCTTGTTCAACACCTCACGTAGTGCCCTTGATCAGGTGTTAGAGAGGGATTTGGGATTCAGCCTTGTGTTAGAGGCTAGTTCTCAGAGAAATAATGCGTGATGTGCATGTTGTAGAGAAATAAATTCTTTTCCAAAGTCTTGTCCAGGCAGGATGGACAAAGCCTCTCATGTTTAGTCTGTTCTGTACTCTCAGGGCTTCTAAGAGTTTCTTGCTGACCACATAACCCGCATCCCACTGAAAAATGCTTTGAAAATTGAACAGTTTTTCATTGTTTCTACATGAGACTCCTAAAGGAAAAAGTTACTCAGTAAACACGTTTTCAAAGGCTGATCAAACTGTCCTGTTGGTATTCATGTACAACACAATGATTCATTCATTCTCTCCTTACTGATTATCCCCTGCAGGATTACAAGCCTATCCAAGAAAGTGTGTGGATTCACACACATTCACACACTCAATCTTACACTCCAGGCAATATGGACACACTGTAAGGGGAACTGAAGCGTAGACAAACCCGGGCATGGCCCAGTAACAAAAACATTCATTTTAGGACCCATTATCTTGTGTATTTATCATCTCACAGTTGTCAATGTGTGTGTGGTTCTCTGAAATAACTTGGCATGTTAATAAATACGTCAGACCTGACACCCTGCTGTTAATAAAGGGTGTGTTAATCATGTTTTAAAAACTATCTGAAGTTCAACAGATGTCCCAGCTCTGATCATTATCCCATAATAAAGTACGTAACAATATCCATTATTGATTAGAAGATCATTGATTATGGTTAATGATCAGTTGATTTCCTGTCAGTCAAAACGCAGCATTGTTGGTGATTTTATTTTTTTTATTTTTTTGGATATTAATTTATTTTTTTAGTTATACATATAATTCAGAAAATGTGTGTGTGCCAAAGAAGCTACTTCTGAAGTTTATGCAACATGGAAGTGACCGAATATCGCTTCCTTAAAATTTTAATTCAAATAATTCATATTTTTTCCCCAAAAAATAAATTGGTGTAAGCTTCTAGAAG
>JAOTRS010145652.1:0-12257 GCA_028565755.1 Dinotopterus cunningtoni | reverse complement strand
CCCACCCCCGATAACCCGCCCCCCTCTCTGTTATTCCTGCTGTTATACCCCTATCTCACCTATGTGGTTTGACTATTTGAGGACCGACTTGCGGAAAGATGGAAACCTAATCACAGCAAAAAAACTCGCTGTGAATTATGATGAACCGTACTCACGGCCAACGCGCGAAACCACGTAGGTGAGATAGGGGTATTATTAGTTAACAGATTATGGGCCAAACTTCACTAAATGATGATTGCCTAAAACAACATGCATGAGGAATCACAAAGGAGTTTTCATTTTCTGCAGTGGAAAAGTACTCGAACTAGTTACATTTATCAGAAAGTAACGCTGTAATGTAACTGATTCCTTTTTTATGACAGTAATTTTGTAATGTAATTAGTTACTTTAAAAAGTAACGTCCCGCAACACTGCTTATACACAGGAAGTCCTCACATGTAATTTGAACATGCGCCATGTTGCTACCAAGTTCCTCCCCAGGCTGCTGACCCAGGAGCAGAGGGAACATTGCATCAAAGTCTGCCAAGAACTCCGTCAGCGTCCCGTGGATGACTCGTCCCATGTCGAGGATCATTACCAATTACAAAACTTGGGGGTATTGGTACGACTCTGAGACGAGGCAACAGTCCTTCCTGTAGAAGAGCCCATCATATCCATGACCGAAAATGGTGAGGCTGGTCTGCAGCTCGACCAAGTGCATGGTCATTAATTTTTTTTTGACGTCGGTGGCATTGTCCGTCGAGAATTCGTTCCCAAGGGCCCAGACCATCAGTCAAATTCAAATCAAATCAATTAATCAAATCAAATTCTACTGCCAGGTTTTAAAGTGTCTGAGGAAGGACATACATTGAAAAAACAAAGCTTGTGAAGAAAACTAATCTTTAAACTTTTTGATACCTCCTTTTGTATGTGCCCCAAAAATGGCCATTTTCAGTGTTATACTGCCTCATTTCAAACAATAATCATTTAAAATGTAAATAATTCATATTTCTTTATAGGTATTGATACTAAAATTGGTGTAAGCTTCTAGAAGCATGTGACCTTTAAAAATTGTTGCGTAGTGTCTGTAAACATGTCAAAATCTGCAGTGTCTGTAAAACATGTCTAAATTATATCTTCATATCTTTTGCATTTTAGAATAATACACTTTTTCAGGTCCTTTTTTTTTCATGTTAAATCTAAATTGCCCAAGTTTCATCTAAATGACAATTAAGATCATTGAAAGAGTTACGGACACTACATAAAAGGGTATTAAGTTGTATTTAGCAAATGAGTTTCGTTTTGAAATCTGATAAAAAAAAATTATTTGTATGCATATTTACAAAAAACGAAGCATGGATCAGGAAATAGGAAGCATTAAGTATTGTGAAAAATTGTGTTATATGATTCTATCTGAAGATTCACTTTTTCATCTAGGTGAAACACATTTTACTGTAGCTCCAATGCTGTTTTTACACCCACTGACATCTAAATGCATAAATAAATAAAATATAAACTTTTCATAATACTGTAGGTTCTTTTTAAATCACAGTGAAATAGCTTTTTTTTATTCAATAAGCATTTAAGAGCATGACAACAGTACTAAATGAAGGAGGAATGCTCAACTCTGAGCTCTAAGTCAGGTGTGATTTTTATTATATTTTTGCATAACAGTATGACTCGCAAAGTAGTACCAACGCTAAAATGAATAAAGGCTAATAATAATGTTGATTCTAAAATATTATTGTTTCTATAGTAACAGCTCATGCAAACGGACTTGTATGTGGCCACTTCACATAATCTTTTCTTAAACTATTTGTGTGCAAAGGGGAAAAAATGCTTTAAACCCAATTTACTGTAACCTTTTGCAGTGCTGACAAATTATTGGGATCTTATTCCTAACCTACCATGAAAAGAAAAATCCTTACATTCTTGGAACTTACAGCATAGTACGGTAAATACAGTATAAAAAAACGATCAAAAAGGAGTATTGGAGTGTATATACTGTATTTGCGATGTGGACAAGTAATGCACAAATAATATCCAGAGAATCTTCTTGAGAAGGATACTTTTCAAGCACTGTGTGTCTCATAAATACTTATGAGGTTAAACTCACGGTCTCCATGACAGTGCAGAGGTCCCACCGTGACCTTAGCCTCTGATCCAGGTCGATTTGTGTCGCCTACAGCTACCTCGCTCACGGGTAAGTGATCCTTATAGACCAACAGCCCTGAATCCTCTCTCCTGTAGGCAAAGAGATTGCTGGATTAATTACAACCGAAGAAAACTACCTTAAAATACTGTTGTTGCCATCATCAACAAACTCCATATCACATTTTAAAAATGTCAATATTTCCAGTGTCTAACTCTGGATTTTTTTTCTTAATGCACAAGTTAATACACATATTAATACACAAATTATAAGAGCACAAACAGACATGCATAAAGCATCAAGCGTAACATATTTTAATATTAACGCTCATTAAACACCAGGTAGGTTAGAAGGCGAATGGTATTATTCTTGGCTAAATGAAACACATTAATTAGGTATAATTATTATCAGATATTACTGCATGATTGGAAGAGGACGGATCAGCCTAATGTTCTTGTTTGTATCCATTATTAGTAATTTGCTTGCTCTGGTGTTTATCTAACTAATGAAATCCATTTTAAATCCTTGGATTCATTCAAGATTAGTCCTAATATACATGACTCAAGCTTAACACAAGGCTCCATTTTTACTCTCCAAAAATATCAGATAAAGCTTTCATTATGTGTTTTCTATATTCTCACAAATGACTTCATCTAATTAACTACACATTACAAAGTACAATGATTATACTACTTAATTAAATAAAGTCTGACTTATCATACTTTCTATTCCTTTATAGTTACATTTCTTGAAACATTCATGAAATAAGTTATTTACTATTACTGTTCATAGACGTAGTGCGTACCCCCACTACCAGCAACCACCAGCCCCAAAATAATAATTTAGGCTTGAATTTAGGCTTGAATAATATTGCCTAAATATCATATTCATATAGGCTGATCCTTACAAAATAACTAATATGGGTTACTGTTATTAGAGAGGTTGCATGGGAATATCCTTTAACAACCCCACTGCTGTTGCCTTGCCCCTCCAGGTTCCGGGTTTGATTCCCGCCTTGGGATCTGTGTGCAGAGTTTGCATGTTCTCCCTGTTTTTGGTGGGTTTCCTCCATGTACTTCAGTTTCCTCCCACAGTCTAAAGACATGATTAGGCTAATTGGTGCTCCCAAATCACCCGTAGTGATGTGTGAGTGAATGTGAGTGTGTGTACTGTATGTGTGATGGATTGGCATCCCGTGCAGGGTGTACCACATCTCGGCCCTAAGTCTTCTGGGATAGGCTCCAGTCCTCACAACACTATATACAGGATTAAGCAGTATAGATGATGAGTGTGTGAACCGCACTACTACCCCATTACTAATGTGTTTAATAACACAACACTGTGTTTTTATGTTTTCTGTATTCTGATTTTGTTTCTTTAATCTCCACTCCAAAAAAAACAGTTTTTTCAGGTTTTAGAGTCAAACGTTGCCAAGCAACAAACACTTTCTTCACTCCTTAGCAAAGTTGATTGAGAGGCTGTTTGCTTATTAATTTTTAGACCCAAGGGAAGGCAATGTTTCATGTTAAGTTGTATGTTCCGCCTAATTAATTTGCCGACTTGACAACTGTCAAATGTAACATTTAAAAATCGCTGCCTGCCGTCCAGCTAGCTTGCACTGAATGAATGGAATATTGACATCATATAATTCAAAGGCTGAAGTCCAAGTGGGTTTGTGCCAGGATATCCCCACTCATGGACTGCTCCTGCCATGTTCAGTCAGAAATAAATAAATCATTTGACCAAACCTGTTTTTTTTTTTTTTTTTTTTTTTTTTAGAGTCCTGACATTGGTGACTCCTTCCAAATATGCAATATACCTTTTTTTGCTTATGTGGTGAATTCATCATACAAACCCCTCATTTCTATTAAATACAATATGGAGACAAATATTCTGTACCAGTTAAAAGTTTGCACACACCTTCTAATTTAATGTTTATTTTGTTTGTTTAGTGATTTATTTTCTATATTCTAAAACAATTCATGACTTAAAATATTTCATAACTATTATTTAACACATACAGTATGGAGTTATGTAATTAAGTAAGAACAACAAAAAAAAAACAGTGAGTTGTTATTTGAAGACATGATGATTCTATAACGTTAGGTTCAATTAGTTTAAAATACTGAATATATTTTGATGTCAGTTTAATGATACCACAAGGCCTTGAGCTTGAGTGAATTACTGTGATTTTATAAAACAGTGTTTGTCCTCACCAATGTTTCTGATCTGCATCACAGTTGCAGTGGTGTTTGGGGTCAATGCAGTTGTGCTCGATGCCACAGGAACATTTCTGGACCCCCGGCGCAGAGCCGCCCCAATAGAAGTGTTTCTCATTCCCTCTGCCAACCCACCATGTGTACGGAGTCCCATCTGTAGAGACAAAGTCAACATTTGGTCAGCAAAATGAGATAACGCCAGGGTATTTTTTTTGCAGTTTTGAGGAAAAACAAGGTTAGAAAATGGGGTTAAATGTGTTTTGCTCTAAAACCTGTTAAACTGTTAAATGCAAATGAATTGAATTTGTATATATACTTTTCATAGCAGCTTTATAATTGTTTTGCTCTAATCTCCAGGACATGTAGATATCCATGTTTATTCTTAGTTTCGGCACTCATCATACAGTATACCCCAAGCTTTATATCTGTGAGGGTGCATCGGAAAAACCTCCAGCGTTATGCAAATTCTGCATTATCTGCTAAAGGACTGATGCCTGGGTAACAGGCTGTTGGAGTCTGTGCTGCCCGCAAACATCACCCTTTGATCCAAATAATTCCCTCTACACCACTGCACAGACATTAAATATCGTTAATGATATGCATATCACTTTGCTCATTTACTGCCGCACTGGCGTACAGTTTACAGCACAATTGTACTGACCTATTATGGCACTACAGTCCTGCTTAAGCTCCATTTCACTTGGTTTATTATCATAATTCAGTGACACTTTATACTCAATTCCAATCACAGCTATGGACCTTATGCTTAATGTACTTGTATCTTGTTGACATGTTTAAATGCCCCTTCATGTGATGGTGGTATTTCAAACCCACTTCCTCTTTGTACTGTATATCCACTCCCACTGTTTTCCATACCCCCTTCCTCCATGCTTCCTGTTCCTGTTGCACAATTTATTTCCTTTCAGCAATACTTGATTTGATTTGACTAATCAGACCAAGGCAGTGGAGCTATAAGTCCGATAAAGACTGTGTACTAGCATTAAAAATTCAACAGAGCCAGATTTTCACTCTCAAGGCTTTGGAATTATAAAAGAAAATGTGCACGTAGTGATTTTATCGCCTTGATTAGCTACATACTCAATGTGTTTCTCTGAAACCGGTCTAAGCGCAAATCAGTGCGGCAGAAACATATGAAGCAGATCGACTTTCAACCTGAGAAGATGTATCATCTTCATGACACTCAATTAGCAGCACTTGCAGCAGTTGCTTTAAAATAGAGCCCTAAATTAAGGACCGAGTTTCTAATAGAGATTGGTGGCAAAGAGCTCACAGATACAGTACAGGAGACTCATATGAATACAGACAGAAATCCGACTTGGCCTTCTGAAGCTTCAGGCTGGATAAGTGTTTATAATGCACTGTTCTGTACTGTAAAGAGTACTGTATTGAGTATAGTGTGGATTAGATCCGGCTCTACCCCTGGACTTCTGGCTTTGCCATGGAACGTGCTATGATATCCTCTCACTCACTCCCTCATACCTCTTTATCCTGTATAAAGAGTCGCGGGAGGCCTTGAGCCTATCCCAGGAGACTTAGGGCACTTGACACTTTGGTGTGCCACACTATGGGCAATTTGGGAAGGCCAATCTGCAGGTCTTTCGACTGTGGGAGGAAACCCACCAAGCACTGGGAGAACATGCAAACTTCATGCATACAGAGACGGGAATCGAACCCGGAGGTGCAAGGCGACAGTGCTAACCACTACACCACCATGCTGCCAGCTGCGATAATATACAGTACATCTTGCTAATTTATGTTAATCTCTTCTTAATTCTATTATGTAAATTATTTTAAATGTCATATGGTAGTAGCCTTCCAAAAAAACACTTTTACTCTGCCTGGTTAAAATTGGCACACAATTTCAATTAACTGCCTTTAGATTTATTTGTAGTGCAAAGTGTGGTGGCCAATTTATACAGACAGAAAGTTCCCCATGATCCCAAAAGCACCCTTCCCAATTTGAGTACTGAAATTTATTGCCACATATCATTACTGAGCTTAGACCTGACCAACTGAAGCAACTTCAGATCATAACACCGCCTCCAGAGGCATGTATAATGGGCTTGAGTGATGGGATTTGGTAACCATTCCATAATCGATCATCAGTTTGAGTAAACCAACTGATGATCAATTAATAGTCGGTTGAACCAAACAGTACAATGCTTCTTGCACTTGTGTTTCCTGAAAATCAATCCAACCACCATTCACTACATTACACATAAAGTACAGTACATGCATCAACTATGATTACAGGCATAAATCAAATGATCATTCTTTGCAACACCAGTCTGTAGAAACTGACCCCCATTTTAATTGTATGGTAACCCTAGCCCTAAAACCATAATTAAAATCATTTGATCCTAGCAGGTCTCACACACAACAACAATATATAACTTTTTTTACCGAGCCATTATTTGCCAAAATGAAGCCAAAAAACCCTCCATGCTTCAAGTGCATGTAGATCACCTTCAGCAATAACTTAAAATATTTTTTTTCCTGTTTGACTATCAGTCTCTCACATTGTTCTGGAGGAAATCTGGCACACTCTTCTTTACAACATTGATTCAGTTCATGGAGGTTTTTGGACATTCACTTATACTCTCTTAAGGTCCCACCACAGCATTTCTTTTGGGTTGAGGTCTGGACTTTGACTAGGCCATTCCAAAACCATAATGCTTTGATTTTTTTTTACATTCTGGTGTAGATTTACTGGTGTGCTTCGGATCATTGTCCTGTGATCATTGGGCCATCGCATGATCAAATTTCGACCAAGCTTTAGCTTTCAGGCAGATGACCTCACATTTACCTCTAGAATGGTCTAGTATACAGAGGAGTTCATGGTCAACTCAATGACTGAGAGGTGCTCAGGTCCAGTGGCACCTCCACTGGGATTTCCACTCCTTGGAAGATTGGCAACAGATTGATGTGCAACAACAATTGCTTCTCTAAGGCCATTGCTTATGTGCTTATGTCATTGTGTTAACAAACACCTGAATGCTCCAGACCAGCAAACTGCCAAAACTTTTGCTTTTACAGATCTTTTGCTTTTACACTTGCTAATGATCAATCATTAAAGGGTTGAAGATTAGCAGGGCCTGGCTGCAACTTACTCTCTTAAATCCTGTAGAGGCAGTAAGAGGTACTTAATACTGCCCACTTTTTTTTCCTTTTTGTTTTTGTTAAATAAATAAATAATGGCATTGTGAAAATATAACATTCAGTATATGTTTTTGTTCGTCTTCAATTAAACCTGATAATGCTACTTGCTACATTCAGATGATTTTTATTATGTTTTTACACAAACAAATATTGAATTAAAAAAGGGGGTTTTGAACATGACTGAATGATTTAGATCCAATTGTGGAATTATTATTATTATTATTATTATTATTATTATTATTATTATTATTATTTTCTCTTTTACATGGAGGTGAGTCCAATTTGATGCCATACATTGTTCCAGGTTATAATAATGTGTAAAGCAGTTTTTAACCCAATTTCAGACATTTCAAACCACCATTTTTATTTCCTTAGCTTGGTGGAGACCAATTTTTTTTTTTTTCCTTTTCTTTAAAATGGTGACTTTTTCTGGCCAGGCAGTGTACTGAGTATATTTTATGTCCTTTCTATGTCTTATGTATTTTTATTGTGTTGCTTATGTTACCAGAAGCCCACTCCATTTTTAAGACATCTTACAGGACGGTAAACTCATATCAATTCTGTCCATCAGGTCGTAACACAGCCTCACACTCATTTTTCCCATTTTTAGCGTTCCGTCACATGAAAGGACATATGTCTCTCTATCAGTCCACACTCCCTTATGACCCCCCCCCCCTCCGCAATGTTGAAAAAGAGGATGACAGCTTCATTTCTCCCTCGGAAATCTCACAGGAGCACAAGTGAATCCTCTTAGGCTACTACAGTTCTCTCTGTGTTTTGGATGTAGTTAATGAGAGTTACAATGAGAAGGCAGGGTTTCTTTCTTCTGTCAAAGAAAAAAGAATGGTAGATTGAAATCCCGCTGCACCAGTGAGGCATGTCATGGTTCTCCTAAGATAGAAAGATTATGAAATAGTAGGTTATTATATAATTTGTACTCCACTAGAATATCTTCTATTGAATTTAATTGGCTGTTTCCCAACAAATAAACAAATTTGTAAAATTGATAAAATCTAAAAGTTTATTTAAGGAAATCCAAGGCAGGAGTCAGATAACAGTAAGAAGACTGAAAACTCGCAATAAATTCTGACCATGTAATCTGATTGGATGAGATTTGGTGATATAGAGCATAACAACACGGGGACATTTAACCTTGTCCCATCCATCCATCCATCCAAACATCCATCCATTCATCCAGGCCAGTAGTGACCACTGTATTTATTCCCATTTTTACAACCGTGGTAGGACCTCCGGTCAACATTCACACACTCATTCACACTCTATAGGCAATTTGGGGACGTCAATTAGCCTAATCTGCATGTCTTTGGACTGTGGAAGGAAACCGGAGTACCTGGATGGGAAAACATTCAAACTCTGACAGACCCTGAGGTGAGAATCGTACCCAGACCCTGGAGGTGCAAGGGTCAAAATGAGGACATACAGTATAAAGACAAACTAATCAAGAGAAGCATTCAGAAACCAGTGCACACATTAAGTAAGACACTTATTACCCAAGAGTTCTGGGACAAAACAAAGGGACACTGCAATGTATACAAATGTCCATGGGAGGACCTTAAATACTCATGTGACATCTGATGATAAAGTGACATAATTATCTTTAATCATGCTCACAGTCTTTCTCTGCTGAAGGGTAACAGAAACAAATAATTGAGTTTTACTGCTTATCAACTTAATTTAGCTGCCTTGCATAAAAAAATGTTGCTCCTTCTTTTTTTCACTTTCTATCTAGAGAGAAAGAAGCATACTGAATCTTAAAAAATGTAATGACAAAATACCCAGCGTTTCACTAGTGTTTGGACACCATCAAGGTAGAATGTTTTCTCAGTATGCTTGAGCCATGATAGGACTGCTTGCTTCATGTCTGAAATGCTAGCCTCCAAGGAACTCCTTTAATGGCCCAAACATGTGGATATGGCTTGGAGGTCAGGACTGTATGGGGGAATATGGCAATAACTCCCAGCTGAGTTTCTGTAAAGTGCAAATGGTGTTTTTAAATTATTGTGTGTACAGTTCTCACAGACAGATGCGTCTTGTCCGCAAGATCATTGATTGTCGAATGGGCTCCAAGCCACCTCGGTCACGATTCACGGGTGTACTGTACAGCCATGTTTGCACCGTTCAAATGTTTTAAGAGTCTCAACGTACAGTAAGTCTTCCTTCATTCATGAGAAATTTCATTCCAGTTTGACTTAAACACCCCTTCTATTACCTGGGATCTACTCAAAATGCATGAGCTTCGCACGCTCTAAGGTGAGCATACAGTATCCTAGAAACCTGCTTTACTCCGTTTGCTCTACTACACCCATTAGGGGCGTGATTTGAAGGATTCACACTCGTCTTTAGTCCAGTGATCTCAAGCCCAAATCTGACAGTAGGTGTCTGATGAATGTCCATCAGTGACACGTTGTTGTTTTTTTTGTCTGTCACTACAGTGACTGAAGGGAGAAGGTTAGACAGCAGAGAGGGAGCGAGAAAGAACAAGAAGGCAACAGAGAAAGTGAGATAATGTCAGTTACACACAACCCTCTGATCTGACCCTGCAGAAGCACAACCATCTGCCTCACCACTTCTAGCCCACTCACTGTCATGATTCAGCTCAGTGGCGTCATGTCATCAGCGTACCGTTCTCCTCTGATACCCTAACCAGTAGCTGAAGCATCACAGCCTTGCCTTGTTAGTCGATATACCAGAATAACAACTTTCCTCTAGTCTTATTTAATATAAAGTACTCAGGAAGTTATTTCCCTGCATGCTTAAAGTGCACTTTGCTAGAGACTCATGCTACCATTTTATCTATTTTTTCTAATTTTGCCATTTCTTTCTTCCTTACTGTTTTTGTATTCTGATTTCTGTCTTTATCATTGTATCACAGAGCTAAAGTATCTGTTGCACAGCTTGACAAAACAAGGTCAACACAAACAAATGTGACTCTCTTAGCAGTGTAAACTCTTAGCAAAGCAGATGGAAGTCTTAGTGTTTACATGTACAGCATTTGGCAAACAGCCCTATCCAGAGCAACTTTTATTCTCGTTTTATATTTAAGAGCAGTTGAGGACATTAAAGAACCAACAGTGGTAGTTTGGTGGTGCTGGGGTTTGAACCTAGTACCTTCTGATCAGCAGACCAAACATTTGAGTTACCCCTGCCCCGTGTTTGTAGTATTGTTCTCACAAACACATGAAATGATTGTAAGGTACAGTATAGTAAAACCTCGGGATACAAATGACCTTCCTTACGAATTTTTGCCTTAAGAATTAAAATTTTGCTTTTGCATACAGAGCATTTTCAGCATACAAATGAACAAACCGAACCCCAGCTAATTTCTGCCTACATCCAGGAGCTTTTCTTGTTTCCGTCAGTGGAAAGCCACCCAAAGCATGTTTTTAATCTGAGATTATAAATTACTGTATTAACAGTATTAGGTACATTAATAGAATTTTCCATAACTTTTTAACTAAGAGGTGGCCTTCAGGTGGCCTCCGAGTGGCACAGTAGTAAAGTGCTCGCCCTATCATCCGGAGATCGCAAGTTCGATTCTCAGGTGATGCTGTAACCTCTTGCAGCTGGAGATCTAGAGAGAGCTGATTGGCCGAGCTCTCTCAGAGGGGAGGGATGAGAGGTACTTAGTGCTCCCACATTGATCACGGCTCTACAGCCAATCAGGGATGTCTGTGAGCTCGCACAAGCGGAAGGAGCGGAAAGCGCTGTCCTCCGAGTGTGTTACGCTGCCCCCAACAGTGCGTGAGCCAGCAGTTCGAAAAGATGCGGTCTGCCGCTGTCACGTGGTTCATGTGATAGTCTTCGGCCCTAGTGTGAGAGCGCCCTAGTGATGGGGAGGAATTGGACACGACTAAATTAGGGACATATTTGGGAAAAAGAAAACTAAGGCCTTCAGATTGCCAGCCCAAATTAAATTTTTGATATATCCAGATTGAAATCAGTTAAGCATCAGATTGCTTGCTTGTTGAAAACGTGTAAAACACACATTGAACCTGTTTTTTGCAAATGCAATTTGAATCACATCCAGGGCTAATTTAAAATCATGTTCAAATCGGTTTCCTTAAGACGTGTCTCGGTCTGGATGTTCCACCTGTTCAAGTCGGACTTCAAGTCCACTATTTCTATGGTCATGGCTCCGTGGATAAAAAAACGAGCGGGAAGAAACAACAGACTAGTTTAGAACATATTGTTGTCCCTGAACAGGGGACAGAGTTAAATGTCTGAAAGCAGTCTGGAGGATGCCTCAATATAGGCCATATACAGATATACAATATAGGCCGTGTACAGAAACATGACAGTATATGAAAAAATATCGCTCTGCATGCGGAAAAGAGGCTCAGACAGACATGATATCGTTACCACAGCAACCAATACAGATATTTGGACCATGTGTAAGATTTGAGTTACCAGTCTGAACAGAGCCAAATCCGATCTCATCATTTTCAAATAACAGGATGGACAGTCAGTCCTAAAGATCAGATTTGTGAAACAAATCATATTTGCCTGCAGTCTGAACAAGGCATAAAAGTCTTAGGGTGAGCACGGTGCAGTCTATATGATTACCGCTCAGGTTTTAGGTCCAAATCTATAGTAAAGCCATAGATTAGGCTGATGTTTGGCAGGTAAAGGGCTGCAGCTTTTACTTCAAAACACTGCTTACAGGAGGCAAATACAGTAACTGATTCTTCTTTATTTTTTACTGTTTT
>JAOTRS010145525.1:0-12265 GCA_028565755.1 Dinotopterus cunningtoni | reverse complement strand
CAACAATTGGTGAAAAAATCAGCAAAATCTGTGATCATGTGGTGGCACCCACTGGTTGATTTGAGATGGAATCACCCATATATATTTTTTAGAATGTAAAAAAAGAATTAGTATGCAAATTTTCACAAATATATTTGAAAGGTGTTTTCAAACTCTGCGTGCAAACAAACTAGGCTAAATAAACAGGCAGCACATCACTAAGGCCAGAGCTCAGAACATCATGTTCACATATCACTACAGAGGTCTTGTACTTGGAGATCCTTCATGTGATTTTTTTTTTTTTTTCACACTTTGTATAAATTCACAAATTATTAAACTAGATGTCCAGTTTAGTGTAAACACTGCAGGTTCAGGCACATGCAAATTTAAATCGTAAATTGTACTCCATCCTCAAATTGTTAAGTCAAAAAAATGACTTCAATCAAAAATGAATCGTATTTAAGAAGTCCATACTGACGGTCGCGCATGCTCTGCAGAGAAACACAGTTTCTCTACGTGCTCTGACTAACAGTGCCATGTTTGTTCACCAAAGTGTGTTTAGTTCTTAATTTTTACTTGGTTTTATTCTTCACCTATGGGTAGATCAAGGGGAGCGATAGTAGACTGGTTCTCTGAAATGTGAAATTAATAGAAATACCAAATTATTCTAAATATTGCATTAAACGTCCTATGTGTTTGCTGTTCGTTGTATGTAGGAGACCACTTTTGTGCTGGAGGTAATACGGCCCATTCCGCTGGCTACCATGCTTCGCCACACTGAAGCCAAAATCTGCTTTCTTTTCTTTTTTTTTTTAATAAATTTGAAATGTTTATACTTTTGCATTTGAGGTGTTTCCTCTATGGTCCTACAGATGGTGCTCTAAACAATTCCCACTTTGACAGGAAGCACACTGAAAGGAGCGATATTGTTTAGAATCATGACAAAATATAAAAATATATCAAACTGGGATATTTGTAAATTTGTGATACTTAAAGAATTGCAACACAGATCGAATCGCCACCGAGGTATTGTGATAATATCTTATTAGGTAATTTATAGTGGTTGACTTTAATAAATAGTAAAATAAAACAAATTGATACGACAAGTCGACCATGTTATTACCTGGGATAATTATTCACTCCCAGTTCACTCTTAGATATAAACAACAATTTAGAAGTCACTGCAACAATAAGTGATGAATATGCGATTTGCTTTTATATCCCTATGTAAATATATAGTTTTGCACACAGAGTTGTCGTGGTTTTATATATATAAACAACTACAGCACTGCTGATAGAGATGTATCAGTAATCTTACAGGAGCAGTATACCGGGTCACGTGACATGCCGCGGTGTGACAGTGTATATATCGAATCGTCCGGTTCTTACTGCTTCTAGTTGTTTAATGTTTACGATAGGGCGTGACGTCACCGAGACGGCGCGTGCATCCTGCTTTCCAATACATGATTATAATAAAAATAAAAACAAACGAGCAGTAAAGGTTAACCAACGTAGACATTAGCATGACCAGCTCATTCAAAGCCACTAGCTAGCTGTGATAAGCTAACTCAAGCTAAGCTAACGTATTGTTCATGAATCACGTTCTGAGAATAAAGTCATTTACTTGACTCTGCCCTGGTGAACGGTGATGTGTGTAACAGAAGGAGTGTGTGTGATTAAAACCTTCCAGGGTGATGGAATCCTGCTCTCTGGCCGGCCTGGCCGCGGCAGCGCTTTCCTCCTCCGGCATCTCCACATCCTGCGCCTCGGCGCCCTGCTGCGGGCTCTCCTTCTGCTTCTCCGCTTTACTCTCCTTCGCCTTCTCGCGTCTTTTCGTCGTTTCTTTCATCCTTACTCTGCCGCGTTATACACCGCAAAACACAAGTCTTTTTAAACACTCTAAATCCGCTCAGACACCAGGGCCGCGAGCGCGGACACAATGACTGGCAACTATTTGAGCGCCGAAAAGGATTGTGGGAGTCAGACAGTCACGAGCGCGCAGGAGCGAATCGAACAGGCAAGATGAATCGATTCCCGAGGAGTCGAGCACACGGCGTTCTTTTCTTTCACACTCGTTGCTGATTAGACACCATGCTGGACACACTGCTTTAAAAAAAGAAAACCAGGCTCATGAGAGAAACGCACAACCTTACGGAGCCCCTCTGGTGAAATTAGGGGAAAAATATTTCGTGGCCATGGCCTACTAAAACATTGGAATGAGATACTACGTTGTGGTCATGATTTAATAACCTCATAGCATTTGCCCTCTTGTAAACCACAGACAAATATACATTTCGTTTATGACTGTTAGTTACCAGTTATTATTTTGTAAATTTAATACAAAAAAAAAACATTTCTTTCAGTGAAATTTTTCCTTGCAGTCTTTCCACTCTACCCTACCCTCATTTTTAGGCCATGAACAGTTGTATAAGCATTTCACTGCATATCATACTGTATTAGGTTGTGTATGTGACAAATAAAATTGGATTTTTGTTTATAGATAGGTGATTACCTTTATTTACTTACTGACACACAGCATAACTTCAATGCAACAATCATCCTGTCACATCTGGGACATGAATAATCTAACTACCACACATTCTTAGGTCGTGGCCACAACATTCCATCTCGTTCTTACACTTTAGTAAGTCATGGTCACAAAATATACCCCCAATGTCACCAAACAGGCTCCGTATACTCTGTAATTTCTGTGCTAATATTTTGAAACATCACATTCAGACAAGTCATGTGTAAATGGATAATGTTCGTTTTATGTCAGTCCTTTGCACACTCCTGACATGCTGCATTGGTGTTCAGCAATAAAACAGACGCATTTCCCCAGCCAACTACCTCCACTTAAACACATAACCGTATATCTTGTGTCAAACACTCATGCACTATTCTACAGTATTATTAACCACAGCACTAACTGGAATTTCTGTTACAGGTAGTTCTAGAGATTTAAAAGCCTCTGAACACTCTGTTCTGCTTCCCAGCCTTCTAGAGCCTTCATTTACAGAAGACATTTAACTAGGGCTGAAACGATTCCTCGAGTAAATCGAGTAATTCGATTACAAAAAATGATCAAGGCAAAATCTTCTGCCTCGACGCTTATTTTAATTAATTTTAAAAGCTTGAGTTATGTTTTTGCGCAATTATTTGTTGACAGCGCGCTTTTGACAAAGTGTGCTTTCGGATGCAAGCCGCCAGTAAACACCAACGAAGAAGAAGCGCTTACGTCACCCACAAAGCGGAAGGAGACGCAAACAGTTAGCTGTGTATTGATTTGATGGAGCGTTCTGTTGCGGGCTGCAAATGGAAGGGAGCGATAAAAATGTCAGCGAGCCAAGAGATAAAGAAACCAGCAAGAGAAAACGACAGAAATTGTCAGTAAAGGCTTATATGTTATGCCTGAGCTGTAGATTTTGAAACTTTTAGTTCTGAAAGTTTAGTTCAGTTTAGTACACCTTAGTGTTTTTGTATAATTATTTATTTTAATGTGTGCCTTAGTTTTTTTTGATCCTTAAAGTCATTTGAAATACCTTTTTTTTTGTTTTTGCATCCGAGAAAAGGCTTTAAAATAAGAATGTATGGCACTGTAATGCACTTAATTCATCTCAGTCAACTTTAATACCCCTAATCTCACCTACGCGGTTTCGCGCAGTGGCCGGAAGTACCATGCATCATGATTCACCGCGAGTTTTGGCGCTGCGATTACGTTTCCATCTTTCCGCGTGAAAAATTAAACATGTTTAAGCCGCCTTAAAAACATGTTTAAATATGTTTAATTTTTTTGGTGGACCTTGTAGAATTTCGCGGAACTTCAGCGGAACGTCGGCGGGCAGTCGCGGCGCATCTCATAGGGCAGATTATAGGGGTATAATCTATTCCTTGTATTGTAAATAATGACAATGTTTATTTTTAATAAAATGCTGTATGCAGTTGAAAAATAAAAGTTGAAAAAAAAACAATTAATCTTTGATTCTTTTATATATTTTACATTGCTGTTTAATTAAGCAAAAGTACATTTTATCCGATTACTCGATTAATCTATTAAATTTTTGTTAGAATGCTCGATTACTAAAATATTCGATAGCTACAGCCCTATATTTAAAACAGTATGGTGAGGAGACTCATAGCTGCAGTAAAACATTTGAACGGTGTAAATGTTTTAAAGAAGGCTGTGAGTGGAACACTCAATCCTTAAAAATCAACAGATAACTTGTTGCCAACTTGTAAAAGAGATGCATCTGTGTGGGAACGGGACGCACAATCATTCACCAGCACCACTTGCACATTACAGGAACTCGGCTGAGAGTTACTGCCACATTCCTCATAAAGTCCTGACCTCACTCCAAGCAATTTCTACATGTGTCGCCAATTAAAGGAGTTCCTGGGAGGCCAGTGCTTCAGACTTAAAACAGGCAGTTTGATCATGGCTCTGATGTTCTAAGGAAACTTTCTACCTTGATGGTATATAAGCACTAGTGAAACGTTGGGATAAGTGCATTAGTGCAGCAGGGGATTGTATAGAGTATTTACTCACAGAATATGTTCTGTTATTCTGCATGGTCATAAGTCCTGGTTTGACCTGAACGCCGTCGTACATGATCTACAGTGAGTGTGTGAATACTGCTTCTTCATTCAAGTGTGTTAAGTACAAATCAGACTTCTTTGTACAGTAGTTTGGCGTTTACTGACTACAACTGCTAGTATCGTTATTTCATTTTATTTATTTTTTTAACAGCATGTACCTTAACGCATGGACTAATACAGATTAGAATCACAATATGATAAAGTTACACATGATCTTACGTCATAAGAACGTGTGTGAACGTTTTCACTGACCACCACAGACAGAGGAAAATCAGTGCACCTGTCTCTGTGTCTGTGGCTACCTAATTAGCACGGCATGGCGGTGTTGTGTCGAAGTTGGTTCTCCCATCGAAATGCGCTTTCTTAGCCCCACCCCCGTGAAAACGGCACCGGGAGCGCGCATTCAGAGCAAGGCTCACCCTCCAGCGGTTAAGCGCGTACCACTGAGCTTCTACGGAGCGTGGTAAAGACCAAAATTGACATCCCTGGAGTGGAAGAGACGGAGAATTTCACGCGCCCTGGGAACGAAATTCATTATATCATGCGTTTTATTGTTTTTTTTTTTTTTTATCACTCTATACACAAACCATGATTTATTAATGCTAATTTTATTTGGTACCTTTTAATAGGAAATTTAATATTTTATTTTAAAAAAAATCGGACCAGTACCAGTGCTGATTCCTTTTATACTCACTTTGGGTTTATTCAGATATATTTCATTTTATAACCTAGTGGGTTGATATCATGGCATTAAATGTAAATGATCTTGAATTATTATTATTATTATTATTATTATTATTATTAATGTCTTGAGGTCCCTTTTACCTAACAGTGACACTTCCCGATTTGTTTCTGTTGCTATAATGAATATACTGTACAACAAACAGTATCTGACCGAGGCAGAGACGCGTCTATCTATTGGGATAAGTTTCCCTTGCTATAACAAACATTTAGAATGATGAATGAACCTCGGCTGATTCACTTGTGGGCTGTAAACATGTCAGTGGTGTCATTTTGACAGCTGTGAGCATGATCTGGTAGCATGAACTCTAGCCACCAGGATGTGTTTCTGCTGCTATAATCAACATATTACAGATTACATAATACAGTTAGAGCTACTACTACTTATTTAGAACGCGAACATATGAACATACTTAGTGGTAACAGATACATTACTGGGAAACATAGAAATCAGAGTGGAAACAGTATCTGACGGTGACAGTTCTATCCATCGGGATGTGTTTCCCTCGCCTCAGCAGCAGGCAGGCTTGCGCCTCGCCATGGTTACGCCAGAGCCCGCGTACTTGTGCACTAAACAGTATGGGAAGGTCACACAGCCTCTATGATGACGTAGAACTCTCACGCGCTGCGTAGTGCGCGAGTATGCGACTGATATAAAGGGGTGCAAGGGGGGAGGGGGAGTCTGTGTGACAGGGCGTGGACTGGAGACGGCCGGAGACAGCAACAGCGCGCGCACGCGTTATAATACACACATTCATCACCGAGGGCGGAATAAAAAGCTTCGAGATCACAGATGAAGGTAGAAAATACTTTTATTATCGCATAGTATTCATCATTATACTATAAATTCTTTCATATTGAGCCTTTGTTATTCCTGCGCGCGCTGATGTTTCTGTGAAGACGTCGTGTAAATAATATATAAAATATTACCGTAATAGCTTTGTGTCTTTCTAATACAGACATATTTATTTTATTTTTTTAAAGATGTCTGTATGATGTGATATGATGAGTATTTTCAGTTGGATATAAATATGTCTGAGAAATGTGGTTATATTTAGTCTGTCACAAGGCTCGACATCTTTAAATATCTGCGGCAAACATTTCTCCAAACACACACATTTACACATTTAATATGTTTTTAACATATCGATATAGGTTTAAAACATTGGTTTCATGAAAATTTTTAAAAAAATCAAATCTAAGGACTGCTTATAATAAACGCAGTGATGTGGGGTTGCCAGATTGGCGGTAACTGCTGCACTTTAAACACTGATTTAATTACAACAAATAATTTCCTGCATGTTGACTAATTATAAATACAATTCAATGTTAAACATTATTTTAGACTTTGTCGTCAAGCCTGATATAGAGTTACATTACCAGGTAGTGTTTAGAACTCAATCTGGCAACCCAGAGCTGCATTACACAGCAAAATCCATCAATTTACAGAACCCTAGATTTTCTTTGTATAGAAATTACTTTGGACTTTGGACAGACTATATGAATATTATTTTTGGAAGAAGCTGTTTATGGTGATGTACAGGGTTGCCAGATTTTGAAGATATTAATTTTAACCTAAAATTCTAATTAACCCTAATTCTTTATATTAGATAAATGTAATAAACAACCATTTCAAATATATATATTTTAGATATTCACATTCAAGTGTTTGCACTTTGTCCCCTTCCTTTAAAAAAACATGAATGTAATAGAACTTATTGCAGTATATTAAATTAATTTATAATTTCTTAATATTTATGTTTTAATTTTAGCATTATTATAGTGTTTGTTTATAATCACAAACACTCTGCCCTATATGCCACACCCATTCAGGCCGCACCTATCACAAAAACTATAACTAAATATGGTTAAAAAAACAACAACATTTTAATTATAGCTCACATTTACACAATTTACTTTCTTAACCAGATTGTAGAGGGAGGTAAAAATGATGTTGGAATGTGTTACTGCCAGAAAAGATCTGATGTCCATCACAATAAACATGTCCTTCATTTCTGACAGAAGTGCCATGTAAAGTCTTGATTTTGTTGTTAACACACAGATTAAAATGTTGGACATCACGAGCAACCAGTTCGACTCGTTCCTGTTCTGGAGGCAGCCCATCGCCACCCTCGACCTGTCCGAGCTCGAGGACCTGGGACTTGCCGAGCCGAAATCCAAAGACGGGAAAAAGGGAAAGAGTTTCCCTAAACTTGATGAAGGCGACGATGACCTGGAGCTGTCCGAATTCTCCACCTTCAACTACTGGAAGGAGCCGATTGCCAGCATCGACATGCTGGACTTAAATCTGCTATTGCTGTGAAACTGTTCCCTCACATGGCTACAAGCCCACCCCTTCACCATGTCTGGCACCACAGCTCCACCCCCACACTTACAGCGTCTCCCCTGACACTGCACGCCTCCTGATTATGCTTAATAAAGTTATCTTCTTTTCATGTGTTTTCTGTCCTAATGCAGACTGGAGTCTCAAGTGTTAAAGTAAAAGTAAAGAAAGCAAAAGTACAATTTTGATGGATATGAAAGTGTAAAAGAGCAGCAGCTCATGAGCATCAGCTCATCCCGCAGATCACTCACACACAAAGTGGCTGCGTTAGCATCAGCTGTAAATTGTATTATTCTGATTCTCAGTGTTCCAGTCCTGTGTGACGATTTATAATGCCTTTTATTAAACATGGCCAAGTGAAATGTGAATAAAGGACAGAAGTGTTTTCTCAATGACCACTGTTTGTGTGTTTTATCATCACCTTAAACACCAGCCATATTCACTTTATAATACTGTAGTTATTACTGGCATTTTTTACATTAATAAATTAATTTATATTCTGTAACGTCAGAATTATATATAGAGGACAAACTGGATGTTGTGGAAATGTATATTGTTATAGTGGTGCAAATGGAAATGTACATTGTCATCAGATATTTACCAGCATATTTATTATAATGATTTATATTTAAAATATTATACAATATGATGTCTTAATCTAGAGGAATAGTGAATTTTATTTAGTTATTTTAGAAAAAGACTTATTAAAGTGATTTGTGCAGTGGTCCATAGATGAAAATATAAATATATAGTGCAAGTGTGCATGAATGTGTCCAAAGTGGCCATGAATGCCCAGTCAGTGTTGGATGTTAAAAAGATGGTATATATGCAGATGGTATATATGCAGACAAAAAAATTTCTAAAACTGGTTTCGGGTCCTCCAATGTATGAAACGTAAATATATCACTGAATAAGCGACTTCTGACCAATGTACAGACAAAACCTTTCTTTTATTTATATAAATGTGCGGGTCAGTTTTTCTTCAGACCGATAGGTGGCGGTGTCTACTTCGCCAGAAAACTTCTTTTTTATATATATATATTTCTTCTTTAATGTATTTTTCGTAATCATTTTAAACACAGATAATTTTAAATTCCGGAGCAGTAATATATAATTTAAATGGAATCACAAATAAAACACTAACAATGAGCTAATAACACACTAATACAACCGTAACCGCAAAACGTTTTAAATTTTAACTATCGCAAATTAAAACGCGAAGGGTGAAGAGAAAGAAGAAGTAGCTGTAGCCAATCAGCGCCACCGAGCGGCTGGGTGTTGAATGTTTTCTTGTTCCCTATATAAGCGCCCTACCGCTACAGTGTGTTAGTCATTTATCCGCCCTACTTAGTGCACTTTATCTCAGATACTGTGGGATTTGGGATACGGCTTGAGAAAGTGTTTGTGGGGGAAGAGACTAGCTAAAAGTGGACCAAAAGTTGAGATAAAGTGAAAAAGCGAAAAAGCGTGCGCGTCAACGCGAGAAGGTGTGTAAGTTTATATTGTACGTTAATACTTATTTACAATGTTAGAGCGTTGGTGTTTATTTGGTCTGAAGGTTTACGCGCTAACAGGTTTTTAGGCTAACATTAGCTGATTAGCGTGCTAGCCATGCTAACAGCGCGCGCTGCCTGGGCCAGTTTACCGTTCGCGCTGCACTTTAAACCTGTACTTTATTTACATTATTAATCTTATAAATACATATTAATCTCTTATAAATGTATGATTAGGGATGGTATGTTTTTGTCCTGCCGCCGCGTGCAGGGTGATCTCTGTGTGTTTATTAGTTTAATAACATGAACTTTTACTCACAGGATTTTATTACACCGTGTAAATAATATCGCGTTTTAATTTAATTTATTACTTTGACGTAACAATATATAAATATTTATAAATATTAGTGCTATATGATGTAGTTTAGATATAAATACTTTATAAATAATACATGAATGTTTGTTTGTTTTGAGTCTCAGATTTGAATTTGTTTCTCTCCAAACTTAAATCTGTAATTAATTATGAATGAGATTCATTTAGATTTATTTATGAATTAATTAAAAACATTGATTTATTTAATACACAGAGTTATAATGCACATTTTTCTTAAAGAAAGCTGCTATAAATAATACATGAGTTTATCATTAAACCTTAATAAGCACACTACCAAAAAGTTGGCCTTTTAATAAAATAAACATTTATAGAAAAAAATTAAATCTAATATCCATAGACGTATAGTCGGTTTGTTTCCCAAGATTTTATTTCTAAAAGTTTAGCCGTGCATTAATTTGTATTTATTTAAAAAAAAATAATTAAATATTGTTTTTATAGTTATTTAACTAAATCGTTTTAAATAAAGTTTTATTTTCACAATTTGATGTAAAATATTCAGAACCCCAGCAAATATTTTCCGAGAGATTATAGATAGATAAATAGATTGAGCCCTGCTTATAAGTTTACACACCCTGAAAGAATTATTAAACTAATAACATTATATATTTATAAATCATATAATATATATATATTTTTTTGTTGTTTTATAATGTGATAAGTTTCAGCTATGATGCACCACAGAATCACAAAAACTCATCAAACAGAACAATAATGACAATAATTTCTTCCCATCAAAAGTTTGTGCCCCATCCGCAGTTCTTAATCCTGTGTCGCCCCCTTTAGCACCAGTGAGATCCTGCAGTCTGTTGTTGTAAGTTGATGGCGATGATGATGATGATGATGATGAGAGCCTTTACTGTCTCAGTATAAAGCCTCCAGGTGGTGTAACATTCCCAGGTTGTCCTGCATGAGCCAGACATTTAAGATCTCCAAAGAGCGACTGATGATGTGAAGGCCAGGAGGCCGTGAGGGGTAACACCGTGCTTATGGTTAGAGCCAGAAAGTTCAGCTTTGGTCTGAATGACTTGAGGAGTGTCTAGGTGCAGTTTGGTGTGATGTAAGCCCTCTGTTTTGTGGCATAGTAATTGCTTTATTCCCGACCACGCAGCCTGTGTTTGTTTACGTTCCTCCTCACGGTGTGTCTCAAAGCAGCCACAGCGCTTTACTGCAGGGAGGCCTGGACTCCAGCTGAAGTTGCTCATGGGTTTTTCAAAACAGTGTTCCTGGCAGTCGTGGCTGAAAACTCCTTGTTTTCCATGTCTTCATCAGAGCTTGAAAAATAAATAAGATGTACTGTAGAATATGGTTTCCAGATGATCGCTTCTGTTTTCTGAAAACTGCATAATATTTTCCAAATTTTGCCAGGGAGACAACATCAAAAAGTTTTAAAATTTGCGCGTCACAGATCCAGTTGCTTTCATCGTGCGTCCTCCCTCAGATGCTTTATAACCTGACGACAGTAGAATGCAGTATTGACGCTCTGGCCCCTGGGGATGAATTCTCGATTCACAATGCCGCAAACGTTGAAAAAGACGATGAGCATGCAGTCAGTCGAGCTGCAGACCTGCCTCGCCTCTTTTGGTTGTGGAGATGAAGGCTTTTGCTTCGTCTAGGAATTTTCGTCACTGGTAATGATGGACGGGTCATTCACGACGCACTGATGGAGTTCGTAGCAGACTTGGACGTGATGTTCCTTCTGCTTCTGGGTTCAAATCCCACGTTAGGATCGTCTGCGCTGTTCTGTTTGACACTTGAACAATGGCAGTAGTGTTGTGGATTGTTCTCTGAGAATCCTCATGCACAAATTGGCAAATAGTCTTGACATTTTTAAGCTCGTTGAGGGTCTTCCTGATCTCTCGTCTTCCAGCGATGTTCTTCCGCTTGCCACTCAAAACACCTTGAACGACTCATTGCAGCATCTCACTGCTGTCCCTGATAAAATAGTTGTAACACACATGAATATCAGAATAGCACCGCTTGCACCACTCCCAGTGTACACAAGACTGGGCCATGAGGGTCTGAGCTCCCTGTGACGTGCAGCCTTGTGCGACCATCTGTTGGCGTGTTACAAAACTAGTCTTAAAATGTTTTGATATATTTATATATTATATTAGTTATGTTTCTGATAAAACGAGAGCGTTTACACTATTATCAGAAACATAACTGAAGAGCTTTACCCTTTTCCGCCTTACACTGAGGTGTGTGTGTGTGTGTTGAGCATGCGCTGTTACTATGGAAACAATAACTGATCATAGCGAGTGTCTTAATATAATTTTGCACTGCTGTTACAAAGAACTAATCAACAGCTTCTGACCAATCAGGGCGCAGGACTCAGAGCAGCAGTGTGTATCAGTGTGATATTTGTGTGTGTGTGTGTGTGTGTGTGTGTGTGTGACTCTGTTTGTTTATATATTGACAGTTGTTGCAGATGTCTCTGGTGGATTTGGGGAAGCGGCTTTTAGAGGCTGCGCGTAACGGGGAGGATGAAGAAGTGAGGAAGCTGATGGCCAACGGCGCCCCCTTCACCACAGACTGGGTAAATACACGCGCGCGCGCGCACACACACACACACACACACATAAAAACCCATATAAATAAACACGTATATCACACACACGTATATAAACAAACGCACATTTATACACACACACACACACACACACACACACACAGACACTAAATCACGCACACCTCACCTCATACTCAGTATTTAGAGAC
>JAOTRS010145508.1:0-12266 GCA_028565755.1 Dinotopterus cunningtoni | reverse complement strand
AATTTATTTGTGAATTACTGTGTCAAATAAGTATTTGATCACTTGCTTATCAGCCAGATTTTTGACCCTCAAAGACCAGTTATTTTGCTTTTAAAATTTATTTTGCAGTAAAACAAAACAGGCTGTAGGCTTATCGTGTGTGTGTGAGTAGGTATGTGTGTATGTTTGTGTACGTATACGGTGTTTCTTGTGATGTGTATGCTGTATCGTGTGTGTTTAGTGTGGGTGAGGTTGAGTCAACGTGTACCCCTGTTCCACCCCACAGTCTGTCCCGAGACCTGAGGGAAAAGGAGGCGAGCTTGTCGTCATGCCAACAGCGATGCGAGTCCTTGCAGCAGCAGCTGTCGATGTGGAAACGGAAGGAGGCGGAGACGAGGCGGGAACTGGAAGGAGCGCTGAGGGAGGGTCAGAGGATAAGAGATGAGAAGTGCGCACACCTACACACACACACACATCAATGCATCAAGAGGAACCTCTTTCACTTTCTCACCCCTCCCTCTTACCCCCATGTGTGTGTGTGTGTTGGGAGCTTGTCCCAACCTGTTGGCAGTGTCTCCGCACCGACACACCCGTCCCTGTGGCCCAGAAAGGTGAGTGCCAGGGAAGGTACTGTAGGGTCACCTGTTATTAGAGCCGCAAGAAGTGAAGGTGGCGTAGTCGAGGCTGGAAATAGAAAGGAAGTGGAAAGGTTTTATAGAAAAATATTTATATAATCACACCAGCCGCCATTATGTTTGTTTGTTCGATTGTTTTTTGTTTTGTTTTTTACTGACACACCCCCTACTGGTAAGATCAGGGCTTACAGGAGAATGTTTCTGCGAGATCCCTCCCTCCTGTTTTCTTTGCCCCGCTGAGACGCAAACACGCTGACACGGCCAAAACATGGTATCGGTGCTAAAATGTGTCTCATCCAGGTGAAAAAGTGAATTTTCAGATCAGATCATATAACAGCATTTTCATAATACTTAATGCTTCTTGTTATCACCTGATCTATGCTTAATTTTTCGTAAATATGCAACACGTTTATGTTTTAATTAGATAAAAAGAAACACATTTGCTAAATACAGTTTCGAGCCCTTTTATGTCTGTAGTGCCGGAACTTTTTCAAATTCAAATATTTCAACGGTCTTAACTGTCAGTCAGATGAAACTTGGCCAGTTTAGATTTCACACGAAAAGATATAAACCTGAGTGTGTATCTTTTTCAACAATTTTTACAGGTCACATTCTTTTAGAAGCTTTCATCAGTGTTAGTATCAATACTCATTAAAGAAATATGAATAATTTGTATTTTAAATGATTATTGTTTGAAGTGAGACAGTGCAACGCTGAAAAATTGGGGCCATTTTTGGGGCCAGATATAAAATCATCTCTCCAAAACGGCTGAAGTTAGAAACTTGAAATTTTTAAGGAAGCGAGATCGGTCACTTTTATCTCACTCTCACTCACTCACTCACTCATCTTCTATACCGCTTTATCCTGTATTCAGGGTCACAGGGACCTGGAGCCTATCCCAGGAGACTTAGGGCACGAGGCAGGGTACACCCTACAGTGCCAATCCATCACAGGGCCCACACACATAAACACACTCACACACTACGGGCAATTTGGGAACGTCAATTAGACTAATCTTCATTTCTTTGGACTGTGGGAGGAAACCGGAAGACCCGGAGGAAACCCACCAAGCACGGGGAGAACATGCAACTCCATGCACACAGAGACGGGAATCGAGTCTGGCCGGGAATCGAACCCGGACCCTGGAGGTGCAAGGTGACAGTGCTAACCACTACACGCCCAGTCACTTTTATCTCTCATAAATTTCAGAAGTAGCTTCTTTGGCCACACACATTTTCTATATTATATGTATAACATAAAAATTCAACAAAATCAGCACCAATACTGTGTTTTGACCGATACAGTATGTAGTGTGTTTAATAAGACTTATCTACATGAATGGCACCTGTAACCTTAATCATAGTTTGAAGAATGGGTCAAAGGTCAACGATAAAAAAAAAAAAAAGAATCCATGACGAGTCGAATTGTTGTGATTGAAGAGAAGAAGAATTTCTCCACTCTTATTTCTGTTTGTTGTTGTATTTTGTGTTTGTAAGTCATTTGGCCTTTTTTTTGTAATTGTTGATCAAAACATTATCTCTCTCCTCTCTCTCCTCTTTCTTTAAGCCTTTAATAACTACAGAATCAGAAACTCGCTCCAAGCAACGTTTTTAGTTTAAATTCTTGCATAGCGTACAGTATATCGTTCATTTAGCCATTTAGGAAGTACTGTAGTTAGGAGCGCTAAACATCATATATGCGCAAATTCCGAGGTGCCAGATGTGTCGATCCAGATGTGAATGAAGCGATGAACTCGCTGCAGAGCCGTTCAGGAGATTGATAGCTGGAGTGAATCACACAGGAGCACCTGGAAATGATGGACTACCTCCAGGTCCGATATAATCCCATCCAAACAAGGCTTTTGTCTGGATTCCCGTTTTTTTTCCTGAGCCGGTCAGGTCGGTGCTTGTTTAATGTGCGTGTGTGTGTGTGTGTGTGTGTGGGTTGTTCCACTCCTGCTTTCAGTTTCTTCCTCTGTTCTCCTACTCCACCTGTGTTCCTGGATAGCAGCGGCACAGTTCCTGCCTACGCTGTCCTTTATTAGGCTCTAATTGCAATAATAACCACCTGCGTGTGTGTTTGCGTGTGTTTGCGTGTGTGTGCGTGTGTGTGTGTTTCAATTGTTACCCAGCTGTTGTTTGTTGTCGGTCTAGTCTGGTCACCCTCGCAGGCGTTTTGACTCTTTATGCATCGCTGAATAGACTGCAGGTGATCTTATTAGACACATCTCAGCATAGAAACATTCAGTACTCGTTGTTCTGTGTGTGTGTGTGTGTGTGAGTGTGTGTTTGTGTGCGCACTTTTGTTGTATCCCAGGTGATTACCTTTGCGGCAGTCTCTGAGGTTCAGCTATTTATCATCACTTGGAGTCTCTCTCTCTCTCTCTCTCTCTCTCTCTCTCTCTCGGTCTATCTACCTATAGCGGTACCTCGGCTTACAAATGCCTCGCCTCACAAGTTTTTCACCTTGAGAACTGAAATTTTGCAAGAAATTTGCCTCAGCATGTGGAGCATTTTCGGCATACTGTACGAGTGACCGAACCGGGCCGGGCTGAACGCCATCTAAGTCGCGCCTACGTCTGCTAGCCGATCAAAACTTGAGTTTGAGTCAAAGCAGTGAAGGTTCCCAAATGTTTTCAAGGACGGTAGCAAGAAGAAAAGGGAGCCGCTTACAGTTTGGTTTTTAAAGCAGCCGGTGCCTAATCATAAATTAAGGTTAAGTGAGGTTTAATGTCTACTTATTTGATATTTTACTTAATTTACGTGTCTTTTCTAAATGTTTTAATTGTTTTTTATATGCAGAAATATAATTGTAGTGTTGGAAATTGGTAATATTGGTGATAGTTTTGGGTGGCTGGAATGGATTATCTGCATTTACATTATTTCCTATGGGACAATTCGTTTCACAATATGAACTTTCACCTCTGGAACGGATTAAATTCCCATGCAGAGGTACCGCTGTATATGTCTATCTATCTACATCTAGGCATTTGGCAGATGCTCTTATACAGATCGACTTACACTTTTTTTATCTCATTATATACTGTATCTGATCAGTTAAGGGTAAGGGCCTTGCTCAAGGGCCCAACAGTGGCAACTTGGTGGTTGTGAGGCTTAAAACCATAATCTAATGCTTTAACCACTGAGCTACTTCTGTCCGTCTGTCCGTCCCTACTCCCAGCTATAACCCATTTCCTAGGCTTTTATTCTTTTAATCACCTGTCCTCCATTGATTTCATCTCCATCATATACCATTTAATCTCTCTCTCTCTCTCTCTCTCCCGTCAGCACGCACTCACACACTCTGTACGTTATAGAAGCTTAAATCATAAATTTATCAGTTCTCTAATTCTATAACTTTTCTCACTCACTACAGATGAATCTTCAGACTCTTCGGAGTCGTTTCTTTGTAAATCAGCTCCAGCTTCAGAAATCACTCGCTTGTCTGCGTTTTTTTTCCACTGCTGTCGACACAGGATTTAAAAAAACAAACAAAAAAAAACCCTTCTGGTTTGTCACGTATAGCCGAGCGGTAAACCACACACACCACTACCTGACCTCTACAGCTATACCTTTATCCTACAGTGTGTTTCACTGCCGTATACTAGATACACAAAGCACAAAGATCTGTTTTGAAAGCGTCTAAACGAATAAGCTCCGCCCTCATATAAGATGATATCAGGCTCCTGGACTCTTGTCTAAGGTAAAAAAAAGTTTTTTTTTTTTTTTTCCTGTGAAATATAGTAATATAGTAATATAGTAAAAACTATACTGTGGTTTAAAGGAGGAACTGATCAGTATCGTAGAGATGATGCAGCACACAGTTAGGTGAAAGTGCAGAAGTATGCACACACATCGTTTTCTATTCAACTCAATATCACGTGGGGCGTTCGAGTTAAACCGAGACTTGTGATGAAATTCCTGGCGATTGAAGGTGTAAAAGCGATTGACGTTTACAGAAGACTTCAAGCACAGTACGGTGATGAGACTCTTAGCCGCAGTAAAACATTTGCATGATAAAAACGTTTTAAAGAAGGTTGTATGTCCAAGAATGTCGATCCCGGCCGAGGTCCTTCCTGTCGTTCCTGTGAACATTCAGCGAGTGGAACGCCTGATCCTGAACCTGTACACACCATCATTCACCAACACCTCTTGCACGTTGTGAGTTTCCACAGTTTCCATTTGCACATGTTTGGGCCTTTAAACGAGTTCCTGGGAGGCCAGTGTTTCAGACATGAAGTGAAACAGGCGGTCCAATCCTGGCCTCGGCGTACTGAGAAATCTTTCTACCTTGATGGTGTCCAAGCATCAGTGAAACACTGGGATAAGTGCATTTGTGTAGCAGGGAATTATGTAGAGAAATAAAGGAAGATTTTACTCTCTGAACTGCACTCTGTTATTCTGTACAATCAGAAATCCCGCTTTGATGTGAACTTCCCTCGTACGCCTCCTTCCCTAAGGCTCCTGCACCATGAAGTCAAATCCGAATCACGAAACATCACAGAGCAGTCTGTCTAGTCAGAAACATCAAAGCGCGTGTGGATGGTGTGAGAACGCTTTGTTAGGAAGTGAGCACAAAATGAGACATCTGGACAACAAAGGACACAAAGGACAAGGTGTGGAGAGGATCTACACTAACTCTGAGGTCGATCATCATCATCATCATCAAGTCCCAGATTGACTTGAACACCCCTTGTATTTGTCACAAAGCAGCTTTACAGAAATCAAAATTCCAGATATATGTTAAGATTTCTTTTGTCTATTTAGTATGTCTTTAGAGTCTATAGTGTTTGTATAGTTTTATAAATGTATAACTGTTATTATTTTATTGCTAATGGGGAAGCCGGAGGTGATGAAGGCAAGTGAAACGTCTCCGACGTCATGATGAAGATCCCTTGAGAGGAACCAGACTCAGACGGGAAGCCATCCTCACCTACCCACCCCCACCCCCCTGTGTGGTCACCGACTGATTCATTCATTCATCCATTCATTCATCCATTCAACACCATGTTTATCCACCTGCTGTGCTGCAGGGTGGTGTAACACAATTGGCTAGTGTCATTGTAATTGACAGGGAGAATAAGGATGTCCCTCCCACCCAGAGAGCATGGCTAATTTTGCTCCCCTGACTCGCTTCCTGGTCATGGTTACCTCTGGAATTGTCGGGATTTGTGAACATGTTCTAGGCGTATGTTCACTTTGTGACACTGGATCACGTGATGTAAAGTTTTAAGCAGTGGATATAAAAAAAAATCTCTTTGACAGAGGCAAAAGTATGCACACCCCTGACCAGGTGCCTCAACAGCCACAATGTCAGAAGCACACAATTTTAAAGAACGTCTTAGTTCGCTGGAGCTAATCGCTCTGGCTGTAACACTATGTACCCGGCAAAGCACACAGCAGCGAGAAACGAGCACCTACCGTGTTTTGAACACACTCTGCTCCTGTTTGTAAGAGTTTAAAGGAAAACACTTTAACCCAATTTGCTTCAATCGATTTAAGTCTGATTCATGCTTGTGCCAGCGGTGTTTATCTTTGAGGTCAGGAATTAGAGCTTTTTCGTCTGTGACGGAACGCGAGCCGCAGCAGCTCGAAAATAAAGTCCTTGTGAAGTCGTAATGGGCCATGACATAGTGTCTCAGCCGGACTTTGAGGCGAAACAGGAAGACGGACGACACGTTGAAGCGCTTGAGAGCAGCCGGTCATGTGCGGTGCAGCACATCTGAGAAAATCCAAACAGTTTAGCGAGCTAGCTCAATACGGAGAGTGACGCGATGGAGACGGTGTATAAATGCAGAATCATGAAAATCATGCTCGCCTGTCAGCGCCATGACCGTAAAAAACTCTTAATAAAGAGGATAGATAATTAGAAGACTGAGAGATAAAACGTCCAGGAGAACCGTTAAATGCTAATGAGCTGCATATGTAGAGAGACTGGCACGCCCCTCATGGGTGGAGCCTAAATGGTTCTAGAGAGTACTAAGGGCGTTTTCACATTAGGGCCACAGGATCGTTTCTGAGGACACTTGACGCCAAAGTCTGGTTCACTTTGATCAGTGAGAACACAATCGTTCCGCGCTCAAGAACCGTGCCCGAGTCCGCTGGAAAATGGAGGGCACGGATCGAATCAGATATGAAAGTCAGTTGTCCCTGAACACGAAAGTGGACACGTCATCATCAGTGCCGTTGGTTCCCTCCGAAATTTAAGCCGATACATTCAGAAGGCACGTGAGAGTCGCTCTTACTGTAACATTTTTTCCCGAAAATATCAATAATATCAGACATAGTGCCAAGGTAGACGTCCTCGTTCTCTTCTTCTCTCTTTGTTTAATGGGGGCTCGCAAACCAAGCAAGTGCATACTGCCACCTGTTGTATCGGAGGGTGTAAATATACAAGTGTCCAATCAAGGGAGCAACCATTCCTGGACACGGTACAAATCAGTCGTTTGAAAGTGTGAAAGTTTTCTCTAGACATAGATCATGAGAAAATGTTGCTCTATTAACCAAGACGTAATGAATTAAAAGTATGAGAATAAAAACTTAACTAACCATGAATATTTTTTGTTTGTCCTTAATGTGACACGAGCCTTCACCCTGACTGGGTGCTGAGATCCGGGCCTGATGAATAGGAACCGAGAAAATGACAGTAACACAGGATTTGAAAAAAAAATCTAAAGGAAAAGAGAGGAGAGTGTGTTTATTTGAACACCAGAAGCCCCCACAGTGCTCCAAGTCACCCTGCTAGCACTGGTGTGTATCCGCTGGCTGGATGGTGACCCGGTGTCACTCGACTCCGCGTGACCCTGCGGTGGAGGCTTTGTGGCTTCGCTGACACGCAGGCATGATCCCTCTGCTCCACGGCTGTTATCGGCTGCGTGCGACCGGAGGACGCCGAGAACAAACGCTGTCTTTCATGCACTCGCTCGAGCGCTTCACAATGGAGCTGTTGATGCTCCTAAGAGAGAGAATCAGAGAGAAAGAGAGAGAGAGAGAGAGAGACGTGCTCAGCTACAGGAGAAAAAAGCTATTACTAGAGGGTGATTCCTTGTTTCTCAGGACCGAAAGAAGAACTTAATGTTCTGAACCGAGATGTTATAAATAGAATGAATAGCTGCTAGTATGGATGGATCATGGAGCGAGTTAGAGGAACCTCTGGGGGAAAGAAAAAACAGGAAGTCAGGCTACTTCACACGCGTATGTGTGACATTAATCCTGACAGGTATGGCGTTTGGGAAAAAAAAAAAAGAAGAAGAAATGCAAACCTGGTGCAAAAAACATAACGAAAAGCTCATCACGCTGTTCCGTAAAGCGAGCCGCGCTCAAAAGGAGTTCCCCGATACGAGCTTCAGTAAAGCCTCGTTAAACAGGAATGTTCTCCGTGTCTCGGGCTTCTGCTGTGACTAATTAGCAACCCGCCGCAGATTAACGTCATTACTGAGAGACTGGCAGGATGACTTAACTGACTGAAAAATATCATTATAGGCATGTTGTCACGCAGAGACACAGAGAGAGAGAGAGACAGAGAGAAAGACAGAGAGAGAACGAGGGTGAAGCAATGACGAGTGCAGAAAGACAGGGAGAGATAGAGTGATAGAGAGACAGAAGAATTTATTGTTTGTATATATATATATATAAAATAAGAATAACATAATGACGAACATAATGCAATGTTTATCATTCAGAGCTAAATTTAACATCATACGGGTTTAATCTCTAACATCAGGGCGACATCATAAAGCTTGTTCCCATGACCAGCCTCGCTTTCTATCACATCTCTATCATAAAGTTAATACATGAATGAATATTTAAATGAATAAATCAACAAAACAACAAAACATATATTTTTTATATAGGGCAGTAGTAGCTCAGAGGGCTAAGGCACTGAGTTACTGATCAGAAGGTCGGCAGTTCGAGTCCCAGCTCCACCAGGTTGCTACTGTCGGGCCCCTGGAACAAGTCCCTTAACCCTGCACTTTGACCCCAGTTACACTGGGATATGCGAAGAAGGAATTTCACTGTGCAGTAACGTGTATGTGACAAATAAAGGCTTAACATAACTTGCGTATGTAAATTGTTGTGATCTGTGAGGTTTCAAACACTATCCTGCAAAAAACTAACAAAAACATCCTAGCAGGTGAACCTAGTCACAGTAATCTATATCTATGATTTATTATTATAGGGTTACAATAAACCAAACCCAAACCAAAGATTATCAAAACTTAATATACTCTTAATTTATAACACATAATTTACTCTTTTTTTGTGCTCATTTTAAGGACAAGTTTCTTGCACTGATAATAGGGTTTTTTTTTTTGTTGTGTTTTTTTTTATGGCTGTAAAACAGTAAAATGTGTCTTGAAATACATCGATCAGCCATAAGATTTACACCACTGCCAGGTGAACTGATCAACACTAACCACTAAGTACAGGATCATGGCCAGCCTGTCCGCTCCGATCCCACAGCAAAAATTGATGAAAAAAGGCACCAGAACACCCAGTCCATCACAGCCCACTGCACACTGGTCTCAAAGAGGCCAAGGCCACCGACCCCGCCCACAAACTCACCAGATCCCAATCCGATCAAGCACATATGGGCAAAGCGGGACTCTCAAATCCGATCGACGGAGGCCGAACCCCGAACCCCACAGTACCCAAAGGATCCGCTGCCAGTGTCCTAGTTCCAGACACCACGGGACACACCCTGAGGCTTCATGGCACAAAAGAAAGCCAAATCCTAGGTGGTTTTATGTGTAGGTGTAATAATCTTGTATTTGGTTCATGGTCACCAGGTTGCTATGACGTCGTGTTTTGCAGTGAGGACATGGCGTCATCCATCGGTTTCCTCTAAAAGCACGACTCCGAGTTCTTTACGCTGCACGGTTTGACGTATTTTTTCTCTTTCGGTTGTTCCAGCGATGAGACGTTACCTATTTCTGGCTCTGAGGAATGATTCAGAGTTCACGGGGAGCATGCGAAGCGTGAATATTACGCACGCTGTTTAATTAGCGTAAGAGACTTTTCCGGGTACGAAGAGCTATTTATACTCCGTCTCTCAGGGAATCTTTACCACGCAAGGCAACCTGGCTACTGCATATTTCTCACTTTGTGTGTGTGTGTGTGTGTGTGTGTGTGTGTGTGTGTGTGTGTGTGTGTGTGTGGAGAGTGGAATGCTTAAGTCGAAACAGGAATGTGCTGTAAAAGTGTCGCTCGGTGTCGCGGGGCCCCCCGCTGGATGATTCCAGAGCGAGCGCATGAACTCAGCAGCTGCCTCCTCTAAAGACCAGAGCGAGAACAAGAGGCAGAAACATCTGGAAGCATTGTTTGTTTGCGACCGCCACGCCCGTCCTGCGTGTGAGCGATTCCTAAGCCGCGAGACGACAGGCGGATACAAAGGCGCACAGGATTGTGGGTAGACGGGGGAAACCCCGGGGAACGGAGCAGGATTAGCGCAGGAGGAGCACGAGTTATGTGCATGCCACGTGCTGTAGCATAGCACGCACACACACACACACACACACATTGACGAGGCCATTCTTCACATCAAATACTACAAAGCTTTATTCTCTGTTTTTTGTTTTGTTTTTTCATGTATGTCATATACATAAGCTGGACGTTTTTCACTCACCCCCTCACACACACGCTTGAGATTAGCTGGCGTATTCAAGCCAGCGCTAACGCTAGCTTTGGATATGAAAACAAATAATGGCGCCTCTTTTTATGGGCCGTGACTTCAAAGTGCTCACGTATGCAAATGTTTCGTATCTGTGCAGCTCTTCAGCGAGGCCTTTGAAGTCTTTGTACTAAATTTGTGTGTGTGTGTGTGTGTAAGGCGATGTGTGAGTTGTGTGTGTTTGTGTGTGTGTGTGTATGTGTATGTGTGTGTGGCTTTTTTGGGGGTCCGAGCGATATTAATACTCTCCCTCCGCGCTCTGGCGTACGATATTAACCAGCCGACCGATGCCGCGACTTTGAAACGGTCCGTGTCGTAGCATGCTAGTGCCTTTGAACGCTGCAAATCAAACACACGCTCGGGTCGTTTCATCCATTTTTAAAGACATTCCTGTGTGATAATTGTTACGGATTGAAATCGATACCACACACACACACACACACACACACACACACACACATGTGAAAGTACCCCGAGTGCTTGGTGGTCATGTCCTGCGATTCTCCTGTGTCCTCAGGGAGGCGCTGAAAGACGCTCAGAGAGACGAGATGCAGAAGACGGAGCACGCGTTCAGGAAGAGACTAGAGGAGGAAAGGTCAAAGGTGAGGCGTAACGCTGGCTCTTAACGTAGCAGGAAGGTAAATAATGTTATTAAATATAATTAAGTTTAAAGATGAAAAACAGGAGGCGCTCACACGTTATCACGGGAGCTCGGGGAGAAGCTCGAGCCACAGTCATGCACACACACACACACACACACACACACACACACACACACACACACACACACACATAGTGTATGCCCCTCCCACATACAAAGCTCATTAATATTAACCTCATTGTCCTGTAAAGTTATCTCTGTCAGGCAGTAGGGGTTAAGGGTCAAGCTCTTATCTGAGAACAGCAGGACTCTGATAGAGGACATAACAGCAAGAGCTTCCTCACACACAGGGACAGCAAGTCCTCGCCAGCACTGCACAGGTCGTGAGGTCACTCGCGCCTCTAACATCGAGGTGCTGATATGATGGTGGCTTTGTGGTTCAACTGTTTCCTACCTCAGAAAAATAAAGATAGATTGATTGATAGATTTTTTTTTTTTTTTTTTGTATTTTGGCCTGTATTTTTATATCCGTCATTTCTACGACAGTTACTTAAAAGGTCGGGTTTGCCAGCTTGATGCCCGATTGTCATTCACTCACACAATACGGGCAATTTGGGATCACCAGTTTAGTTTAATCTGCTTGTGTTTGGACTGTGGGAGGAAACCCACCAAGCACGGGGAGAACATGCAAACTCCATGCACACACACCCCGAGGTGAGAATCGAACCCAGACCCTGGAGGTGCGAGGCCACAATGCTTACCACTACACCACTGTACCTATAGATAGAGAGATAGATAGATAAATAGGTACTTTATTGATCCTGATGGAAATTCCAGATGTCCAGCAGCAGTAGAGACAGTAACACAAAGACAGGTTGCAGATGTGATTTCACAATGTGGATCTTACATACAGTCACTATACACAGGGTCATGAGAGAGCTGGCTAAAGATCACAACCCAAAACACAGTATTGGTGCTGATTTAAAAATTTTTTTGTTATACATATAATATAGAAAATGTGTGTGGCCAAAGAAGCTACTTCTGAAGTAGAAGTCTGTGAACTTCTGTACAAATTTTAAGTTGCTAACTTCAGCTGTTTTCCAGAGATGATTTTATACGTGGCCCCAAAAATGCCAATTTTTCAGCGTTACACTGTCTCACTTCAAATAGTAATCATTTAAAATACAAATGATTCATATTAATTTATGAGTATTGATACTAAAATTGGTGTAAGCTTATATAAGCATATGAGCTGTGAAAATTATTGCTTAAATTGGTTTTCCTTAAAAGTTTCAAAAGCTAAAAATCTGTAGTGTCCGTAACCATGTCAAATTCATGTTGCAATATTTTTATAATTTTGCATTTTAGAATGATACACTTTT
>JAOTRS010145419.1:0-12270 GCA_028565755.1 Dinotopterus cunningtoni | reverse complement strand
ATCTAAAAGCAGTTTAGCAGCAAACTTTGTGAAAACTAATATTTGTGTCATTCTCAAAACTTTTGGCCACGACTGTAAATGTTGATCAGAGGTCCTACCACGGTAATAAAAATGAGAATAAATACCCGCGCACAACAACAATGGTCACAACCCTAGTTGGACTACAGAGTGTCCTAGATGATGGAAGTAATTACACCTTTGGACTGTGGGAGGAAACCCACCGGAAACAGGGAGAACATGCAAACTCAATGCACACAGACCTGAGGGGGGAATCAAACCCAGACCCTGGAGGTGCAAGGCCACAGTGCTAACCATTACACGACCACAAATCCAAAAATATACTTTTTTTTTTCAAACAGTGACGACGGGATCTGGTGTGAAATGAGTTCACTCGCATGGAATCGATTCTTATGCTTCAGAGCCGAATGATAAGATTCAGAGATCCGACTCTTTCGGGACACACTCCCTCCCAGTCCAGTCCTCCTCGACTCAAGTGACGCTGTGTGCCGTCTCGCTCTTCACACTCTTCCTTTTAAGAGCACGGATTTAAACCTCTGTAACTGACGACCGCTGAATATTCTAGAATCGTCTGGAGGATCTCTAGGAGAATGTGGGATCATCGGATTCTCTTGCTGTTGATGGTCGCGAGCTCGGCTCGCGCCGTGGAGGTAGGCACGCGATACACTTATATAGATAAGGGTTGTGTTTCTGGGTGCGCCGTGTGGTACAGTGTGCGCGCGCACACACAAACACAATAGTCCTAAATTAACCATTACAGGATTATAATACGCGCATCATTTATTCAGTGATGGTCTTTAAACCGAATACTGATCTTATGTGGCATTAATAATCCTCTGGACAAAGATTAGTGCAAATAAGAACATAGGGTTCAGTAAAGATCACTGGTGATATAGGGTTGAGATTAAAAAGATTTTTTAAAATGTGTTACGCGTTAATAATCTGAAATGGCGTGTTAATAATAATAATAAAAATAATTAATAATAAAACGTTTTTTTACCTCCTAAGCATTTCTCCCAGATAGGTTTTCTTTTCTTTTTGTTTTAGGGGAAATGAAAATTCGGAAATGATTGCATCGAGCAAGACGATATTAAACCTCCACACTTCACTTAAGATAATGATTTTTAAAATAAATTAAAAAAAATCACCACACAACTAGATGCTCTGTTGTAAAAACGTGTTGTATGAATAATATAACAAATAATAAAACATGCTCTCTTCAGAAACTGGGTTTATTTCGGGATTGCTGTGTCCTTTAACAATTGCGCATTTATAAATAGCAGTGCCGTTAGAGTGTGAGGTGAGCGGGGGGGGCAGCCGTGTGTGTGCTGTGAGAGGACATTCTAAAGGCATACCGACGTGTCATGTACTTGTATTTGTATGTTTCCTGAAGAACATATTACACACACACACAAGCCGGACTGCCAGAGTTACATTGTAACATCCAGAAGCAAAGATGGCGGCGCTTTAGCAAACTGCAGTAAGCTGAGCCTTTCAGTTCACTGAGACTGTGCGAAAGAGAACAATAGTAGCCTATTTACGCCCAAGGTGTAAGGTCTTGTAACTGTAACAAGCCACACCACACACAGTTACTTATCATTATTAACTAAACAAGCCACCAAGACACAAGAAGCTTTGTTATGTCTGTGGCCTCAAATTTAACCTTAGTTTTATCAGCATACTTACATTTTAGATTTTTTTTATGTACGTTCACTAAACCATGAAGTGAAACAACATAGATTTAATGAGGTTATTTTTATTTCTACCCACCGTGTACCCTGTACTGAATGGACCAGAGCAAACAATTAATGAATTTGCAGCTTTTTAAAAAATTTTTTTTTTTTTTAAGGGAACCTATTCACTTTTCAGTCAATTTTAGCTATTCGGATGCGTCTTACGAATTTTAAAAATAAAAGAAAATATTCTCTTCCTTTAGTCTGGTCCCCCCCCCCCCCCATGTTCTTATTGGCTATAGCTTAAACAAGCCACATTGATTTTTTCCCCCCTCTAATGTGACCTCATACACTATACAGATAAAAATATTTAGCCAAACCTGTTAATTATTGAATTTAGTTGTTTTAATCAGGGCAATCTTAATACTTCAGCAAACCAAAGACATCTTGGACAATGCTCTGCTTCAAACTTTGTGGCGACAGTTTGGAGAAAGGCCCTTTCCATTCCAACATGACTGGCCCACACAGAACCCTGATCCCAACCCCATCAAGCACCTTTGGGATGAACTGGAACAGAGTTTGCGAGACAGGCCTTCTCGTCCAACATCAGTGTCTGACCTCATTAATGCTTTAGAAAATGAATTGGCACCAATTTCTACAGAAACGCTCCAAAATCTTATATAAAGATCCCTTAGCTCTGCTGTTCTTTACTGTGATGGATCTCCACAGTAGATAAATTGCATAGACACTGAAATGGCCTGTTTAATAATGAGGATTATATTAATGAGAGCTTGAGATATTTAAAAAATGCATTACCTGAGGGGTATTTCAGCCGGTGCATTAAAAGACACACTTAGGGAGACTGCCGAGCCCCATGTTAACTTGTTGAAAATAAGCAAAATATGGGACCTTTATAATGTAGTAAAATTTCTATGATCTTAAAAATTAATACATGCATATTTTGGCCAAGGCAATGGCCATCCTATCATGTCTCTTTTCCAGGCACAAAATCAACTCATTTAATTCATTGTGCTTATAATTAGTTACCAAGCTTAGCTGTCAGCATATGGGTTAAAGGGGCAATCTGTATACATAGGCTGTTATCTACGTTAGCCCAAATCATCCCTAATCCTGATTGCTGTGTAATGTCCTGCTACGAGAAAAACCACTAAGCCTTCGACAAATGTCAGTAATGAAAGAAGTGGGAGTCGTGTTGAAGGTCAGGGAACTAGATTGGGTGCCTTGATTGATCTCTCCACTTTGTTATAAAATCATTCATGGAACAACAAGGTGTACATTTCTCATCAGACAGCTCATCGTAACAAAATGTTTCATTTTGTAACAATAAAAATGTTATTCAGACTGTTGGCTAGAATCAGACGGCATGTCTTTGTTGTTAAGGTGTAGTATAATGCTAAGAATGATTATTTATAGAAATCCTCATATTTAAACTTTGGATTTGTTTTTGCGTACGTTTAGTCTTGTCTGTCTGGCGACTGTCATTGCTTTCAAATCCTCGTCATAGAAATGACAACCTTTTGTTGCTATTCATCAGAAAGCACCATAAAAAAATGGTCATTGCAACATTTACTTTCAATAACAAATTGTGGCATTGTTCTGTCTGATCTGCCTCCCCTTCATGTGTTTTCTTTTCAATTACCCGTGCGGTGTACTGCTGTTCATCCGCTTTATTCACTGCTGTAGCTCTGGAAAAGGTCACATTACCTACAGTGGAATGGAAAGCATTCAGAGCTGGTCATTGAAAAAGCTCAGTGTTGAATAGGCAGCTTTGTTTGGCTGCAGCTCGCCTTGTCAGCAGGTGAGGAATGTTGTGTCTGGAGGGAAGAACAGAACCATGGCCTCCTGCATAATAGTTATCACCAGCTGGCTCTGAACTAATGCACCAATAATTATTTTATCTATTGTGTTATAAAAATCATATATTATCATCCTGTACACCTTTTCGTACCTCTTCGCCACATTTGTTAGGGAATGTTTGTGCTTTTCTAAGATATTTGCTATCTTGCTGGTGAAAGTTAAACATTTTTTGTTGTTGTGGCTGAACATGACTAGCTAACTAACTACTCACGTACCTACTGTAGTTGTTAGTCAGCTGTAGGCAAAACCTTCAGTAGCTAGATCTGGATCTGCATGCAGGCGTGGCTCTATTTAGATGCCCTGGAGAAAAACCCTGCAGCCTCCAGCTGGCACATGGGGTAGATGATGAGATCCAGGGCTGATGTGGATCCTCCAGCGGTCCTGCTGCCTTGGCAACCGAGCTGCAATCAAGTGCAATCAACTGTGCAAACATATTGCGACAGATGTTTAATCTGTGGTCAGATGACCTTTGACCTTCACAGTCAGCTGTGAACAGGAAATGGGATTAGTGCACAGCTCAAAAACCCCCTAGGGGGCCCTATTCCGTATGGAAGCCACAGATGGAGTAACAGGTAGCAAAACAGTGTAACATGTTTACAGTGTAATATGAATAAAATAAGGTTGATGGATGCTACAAAGAGAGGTGACATGTTTTCTTGTTGATCATAGGTTTATGAAGGCTGGCTTTAGAGATATTTGGACAAGATAATTATAGATAGAATAAAAATTCAACCCATGTATATATTTACACTGTTTTTATTCTTTATCCTAAATAGCCGTGCTTGTGTGCAGGCTCCTCCCTTCTTCTCTGCAAAGCCTGGTTGTTGTAGCACCCAGGTTGTCCCTCGGTGCCCACCGCTATAATTAGTGGTCCCTCGGGTAGAAACGATGGAGATGGAGTGCTGCGTGATGTTCATCTGCCATTTTATCTTCCTGCTGCTGCGTTTTTTCCACCTTTTGTTAGATACATTAACCACAAGCGTGGTCTCTTTTGTCTTATTCTATTTCGATTGTTTTGTAAGGATTACTGCAAGTGCATCATTTTGAGAATCTGCTCACGCAGTGTGATGTTTCTGTATGATTTAAGACATATTTTTTTTTCTATATGACTTCAGAGCAGCAGCTCGTAAGTGTACCTAATTTTAGGAGACTGGTGAAAGGGTGGAGCGCAGGCCACTTGCTACCCATGCAAAGCTATTCCTGTTTCTCTTTCCTGTTATGTGCCTTGGGAAGTTCGTCTGTTGTTTGACTCCCCCAGTAGTGCAAAGACAAAAGGTGTTAGTCATTCTCTGATGTGTGCCTGTGTGTGTGTGTGTTACGTGCTAGGACTACATTCTCAAAATGGCGAACTGTGTTGTAGATCAAACCAACTATTGTGTTAATTGAAAGACAGAAAAATACTACTATGGATTTACTTAAACTAAAGATAGGGTCGAAATCAATTCAGTTAAATATCACAATTCTTTGGTGTGGCAATTTATGTATCGGAAAATCGATTTATTTATTTTTAATTTTTTTTTTATTGATGTACGCTTGCATTGGAGGTGGATGTCTTTGTTGCTGTTCCTCTATAATCCTGCAGATGGTGCCCTTTAAAGTAGAACAGATTATTGACGCATTTTGTTTAGAATTGTAACAAAGTCTTAAAAAAAAAAAACATTATGTTCGAATCAGGATACAGCAGAACCTTGGAATACGAATGCCCTCCCTTATGAATGTTCGCCTTAAGAATTAAAATTTCGCAGGGAATTTGCTTCGGCATACAAAGCATTTTCAGCATGCAAACGAATAAACTAAACCGACCGCTGGCTAAGTTGCACCTAAAGTTGTGAGCCGTGAAAAACTTGGAAAGCCAAGCGAATTGAGTTTAAGAATTGAAAATTTTTTTTAGTCAGTCGAAAGCTGTTTCAAAAGGTCAACCCACGATACCAAAAAGTTTAAAAGATATGTGATTTTTCAAAATTTTTTTTTAGTTTTTTTGTTTGTTTTTTGTTTGTTTTTGTAATATTTCTAATATTTTTGGGTAGCTGGAATAGATTATCTGCATTTACATTATTTCTTATGGGAAAATTTGTATCACAATACGGACTTGGAAAGGATTTAATTCGAATGCAGAGTTTCCGCTGTATTTATAAGATCGTGATACTAACAGAATCGCAATACAAATCGATTCAGCACCTGGGTATGGTGATAATAATCCCTAATTAAAAGTGGTAATGTGATATTTTTATGGGGATGTGGGAGTCTAAGGTGACATGACTTGCATACTGAATTCTGAGTCTTGACCTTTCCAGGAAGAGTCAAGAGTCTGTTTTTGGGTTTCGTCCTAAATGTTGCAAATTGTGAGTTAGAAGCTTTAGTCAAACGTAGCAGTTATTCTCTTTAGTAGGAATGAAAGAGGAAGTACCTGAGATAATTTAAGTACTTTCTGTCTCACACAGTTGTTTTTCACTACGCTACAAGAACCTGAAGGCATTTCATTGTTTTTATATATTTAAAAAAAACATTTTTGACCGAATTACTCAATGTAATGTCTGCTGTGTTGCCCTGCCGACAAAAAAAGAAATACATAAAAGAGCTAAGGTATTGTACCAGCGCTCCAGGTTAAAAGCATTCGATTCAAAGGTGAGTTTTCAGTTAAGTGCCAAAGCAAACGAGTCCCCCGTCTCTATCCGCCGCTCTGCACTACAACACTAAATATCTTGACTCCTGTTTCAGCACAGTGACCGTGGAGGTCAGACAGCAGGCACTGTAGCAGTTCTGGGAAACGGTCACTGTCGCTGTCCGACGTCTCTCCTTGCAGTATTAGGATCCGTCTTCTCTTATCTGCCCTTGGATGGATAGAAAGGAACACAGATTTCTTTACACAGTTTGTTTTTGTATCTTTTTTTCGGCACATCTGCTCATTATGTTCATAGTGCGGTAAGCTAAAATTAATTATGTTGGATAAAATGTACTAGGCACCGTACAGCGCGCTGATAAATATGCACCTTTCCTGGGAGCAAAGTATTTATAGGATCTTGAGTGGGTACAATCTCAGCAGTTGGCTAAATAAACTTTGTATCAACAGAAGGCCGGATTCATGCAGGCGATATCTAACAGACTAGATCGTGCAACCCAGTGCAATGTCATACTGGCGTTTTTCTGTCTGTATAGCAACAGTATGGAGGCCAGTTCACATGTGGAAATGATCCCTCATCCATTTACTGTTTGAGTCCTGGAATATGCCTGTGCCATCATGGAAGAAAAGCGTCATATACAGTATGTGATAACCTGGTCGTTCAGGTCATCAGCTGACTTTTTTTTTTCGGCACATAACGTTGTTGAGCCTAGACCTAAGCAACTGAAGCAACACCAGATCATAACAGTGCTTAAGGAGGCCTGTCTCATGGCACGCCCATCGCTCTGGAATAGGGTCAATCTGGACACATCACGTTTTTTCCCCATTGCTTTAAAGTCTGATCTTTATGCACCAAAGCAGATTAAACCTTTTTTTTAATTCAATTATTCTTACTAACAAGTGGTTTTCTTATGGTCACACAGGTGTCTAGTCCCATTATGTTGAGTTATTGTCACATTGTATGCATATGGAAATGCTTTTTACTTTCAATATTGAACATGGCTCTAATTTCTACAGTCATTTTCTCATGATGGAATTTCAAAATGAGTTTACATGATCTCCATTTGTGATTTCACCTCAACTGACCTTGTTTTTCACAAAATGGCTGGTTCAGCACTATCCTTCCAGGCTTTAATAATGAATTGGACATTTATTACTGTAATTCTGGTCGTTTCAAATCTCCTTAGTTGTTTTCTTTGCTTAAAACAGGGAAAAAAATTTGATGACCTTTTTGTCACTGTGCCTTTTTTTGTTTTTGGCCAGGCAGCGTATCCACCATTATACAGCATACAGTTCTGCTCTTATATCTCTCTTTCTCAGTCTTTTTCCTTTTTAAACATATACACTCGTATTTATTATTCACCCACCATTTTAAAACCACATATATTACCTTGAGTGGCTATTTTAAGCCGACTAAAAAAATCCACATATGCTCCAGCATTTAAAAGCAGCGGTGTTGAGTGTTAACTTGTTTTTATGATTAAAAATTGAGCACAGTCCTGTACCTGGTCTAGATTTAATGCTATCTGGAATACCCCAGGTTTTTTCAGACTTCATTAGGAGGAAATACTAACCTGACTGCAGATCAGTGCAACACAAATAGCCATAAAAAAAAACCCCGGACGGTGAGGGGCGGAACAATAGATTGATTGTGCAGCACTGCCATGACATTTAGTTGGGGGTTGGTCGGACGACGAGCAGTGTCTGCGGCAGCTCACAGCCCCACCGTCTTTGTTATGTTAGTTCACATGGTGTGTGTCGGTGGGACGGTGAAGCACCGAGCGGAATGTTGGCAAGTGGGGCGAAAAGGAAACGAGTGACTGATCACCCTGTAATCACCGCACCGCACACCCACCTTCGGGATCCGGTCACGGCAACTAGGAGCGGATATGATTTTGCTCACGCACGTATACTCACAATGAAAGCTTATCAGAGCCGCGAGTGTGATTTTTTTTTATTATCTGCCTCAAACAGACCTATCCCTCCGTCTGTGTTCATCATTTGTTTATGTCTAGCTGAGAGGTTTATTACTTGCTCTTTCTTTATCTTGAACAGTTTATTTTCCTATGCACATCCAAATATCTTATCAGCTTTTGACCAGCTGAGACAATTCGATTCCTTAACAGCACTATCACGCTGGCAGGCACTGGGATTCCTTTACTCTTCCATTCTCTCAGAATAATCCTGAAAAACCACCAGCTTTCAAGTTCACAGTTAAATGTGACCCTGGTCTCTGAAGCTGTAGCAGGGGATTACGCTCTAGGGCTTTAGCATGCAAATGTGATAAGCAGATGGTAGAGAATTTCAGCATGATTGTGGATGAGGAAGTGTCCCTCACCCCCGACAGTCACCAATGTGTGACACAGTTGTCCTTTAAACTCTCGGTGAATCAGCAGTGCCTGTCGTGTTCAAGGACACACTTACAGTGCAGTGGGTAATATTTGTAATGGATTAAAATACATAAAATAAATTCAGTAATGAATAAAAAAACCTTTTTGTAGATTTGTAGTTCGTGCCATTCGTCAGAATGCTGATTCTTCTGAAAGGGAGAAGAAGCGTGCAGGAGCTTGGAGAAGTCTGAAATCAGCGGAAACTTCACCGCAATTATCAAATATATAAACGAACAGATTTGTAAATGAATGGCAGATGCAAATCCATGGAAGATCCGACAGATTGTCTCGCATGTCCCTCTCGCCAATCACAGAAAGTGGTGACCTTTTAATCCTAGATAGTGAGTCTGTTTAGTGGGATGGAGTGGAGAGAAATGCCACATCATTTTACATTTACGTTAAATTATGGCATTTGGCAGACGCCCTTACCTAAGGCAACTTACGTTTTTATCTTGGTGCATCTAAGCAGTTGAGGTTTAAGGCCCTTGCTCAAGGGCTCAATGGTGGTGGTGGGGTTTTAACCTAAGACCTTCCGAGCTGTAGTCCAAATTACTAACCACTGAGCTACCCCTGCCCAGTACATCTTTTTAAACGGATGCGTAAGACGATGGTAGTAGACGAAGTAAGAAGGGCTGGGATGCAGTCGGGTTTCCCAATTGTGCAGTAGAGATTGAGGTGTAGGCAAGGAGCAACCTCCGGTTCTGAAGAACGAGTCCAACATGGAAGTGCCAAAACATGTACTTCCTTTAATGAAACCCTTGGTGTTTCAACGAACATCCAGGCATTGTTGTTCCACCCATTTATGGATTAACCAAGGTTTAGCTTTAGTTAGCTCCCTCCGAGATGGTGATGGCCAGAGCTCTCGCAGTTGGGCTTCAAAGGAGCTCTTCAGAAAGCGTACAGGTGATGTCATGTAGGGTCTGTCCTGTTATCTACAGTCTGTGGGTTCAGACCGCTTAAGTCCTTCTGTCCACAAACGTTTGTTGTATATTTAACAAGCTAATATATGTATGTCTGTATGTAGATTGAGCCAGATGAAATACTAGAGGAAATGTATGTCATAAATGAAAAAAGTTTCACTTCGTTGAGCTGTTTATGCTTAAAACAGCCATGTTGTTATCATGTCATGGGCTGAACTAGGAGCTAGGGAAACCTTTCTTACTTCTGAGACGGAATTCTGAGTTGAAGATGTGTTTTATTGCAGGTTGTGGGTAAAATAACCAATAACAATTTCCTGGAAGATAAGGTGTGTGTTGTGGTTAAAACTAGCAACACTTTAACTAGGAAACATTGGCTTTTTACATGGTCTTATGAACAAGGAAATTTTGCACTTATTAATTATTACTTTAAACCCGATGACCCATGATTTCAAGCTTTTGTTCTTATTATCAATAAAAGAATGAACTTATCCAAAGATCCTTGATTAAGTCTTTATTTATTCAGGTGCAAGATTAAGACAAGTACAGTTAAACCTCTTTCATTTTATTATGGGGATTTTTTTTTAATCCATGCACTTTGCCTGAACACAGCTGACTGGTTCACTCACATCACTGTTATGATCAAAAGCCAACCACCGTTTAACCTCCAGCAAACATAAATGAACAAACCTTTGTGGAAGTAATGCAAAAACAGGCATAATGTTTTTAGTCCCTGACATAGGTCGTTCATATTGCACATATTGGTAGAGTGACTCTTGTTCTGTACAAAAGTACTACTCAACAGTCTCCATCACAAGCGATGCATTTGCACCATTGTTGAGCCCTCTTGAACTCTTGAATCCTGTTTGAAAATCCACTTTGTCATGGTTGATGATCTCCCACTGCATGGATTCTCCTTCTTTAAAGTTCTTCTTCCTCCATCGCTGCACGTTGCTGTTGTCAATGGTGACATCCCCGTAAACATTCTGTACCACAGTGAGAGACCATTAACTGTGACGAAGGGTATTTTCAAAGATGATCTGTTCAACGATGGCACAAATGCGTCGCTTGTGATGGAGACATACAGTTTGATTGACCTGTTTTACCTCCTCTTTGACATTACTTTCGGTACAGCCCTCATAGTTTCGCCCATTTTGTCCTGATGCCGGTGTCCGTGCCAATATCAGAGTCCTGTGCTATCGGAGTCCTCCATCAGTGTGGACGCAGGCCTGAGCCTGTAATCTTTATCTGATTGCCCACTGAGAACAGCGTGATTGGCTCCACAGTGACACGGACCAGAGAGGGGAAAAGGGAATTAGCAGGAAAAAAAAAGTAAGCAGATGGTTGAGACTGAATCTTAAGCCTCTTTCACACAGCATGTTCAAGTAGGAATATTACGCCTCCAGAGTGAAACAATATCTGTGACCTGAAGGCTTGGCAGAGATTCAGACTGATCAGCAGTGCGAGTCATTATTTTAGGATCACATGAATCATTTGTAAGTGTTTCAAAATATAATCAACAGAACGGGGTGCATTCAAGCATTAATAGGTGTAGAAACGTGTACTACTACTAATAATAAAGACACGCCTTCTTCTTTAGGATTGGTTACAAGACGTTGGTCTCGTCTACAATGGGTTAGATCTTCACTGTTTGTGAAATCTGACTGAAACTCAATAATAAGGGAGACTGAAAGGTCTTATCATGGGCTATCAAACTTTGCTTCAATGTAGTGCTGCACAATTAATAACATAGGAATCGAAATCACAGTATGAACCCATGCAATTATCTAATCAGAAAAAGGTGCTATTTATTACCGGTAATGTATGCATAGACAGAAATGTATGTGAAATTTTGTCTCAAATGTACTCTATGACCTTGGGACTGTCCAATCAAAAGCCTCATTCATCAGGCATCATGCTGAATGAGAAAATGTCTTTCAAGAGACAAGCTTTCAAAGAGACAAGAAAATCACAGTTGCCGTCAAATATTACTTTTTCTGAAGGTCATAGTGGTCAAGTTCTGAGTAATATTTTTAATAGTTACATTTACGTAGCTACGCAATCACAGAATAACCGCAATGTAAGTTTTCAATCAAATCGTGCAGCCCTAGTTCTACATGTATGATGTGTGGGAATATTTTGAATGCATGGCTGTTTGAAAGAAAAAGTATATGCTATGTGTTTGCAATTATAAAATAGCAAGGTTTAACCTTTACAGCGTTTGCTACGATACTTTAGTTTATCTGCAAAGACCACAAAAGGCTTAGCTTTAGCAACAACAGCAAGGCTTCAAGTGTTGCAGATTTCACATATGCTCGAAAAAGGAGAAACCCGATCAGTCAAGTGAAATGAATACTGAATATGGAGATTCATTTAGAGATAATGAGCCAACTTTGCAGGAAAGTACTATTAACTCTCAAGCTCGAATTCCATCGCCTGCATCCTGCCAGTTTAATTGCAGTTTAAATGGTACAGCGCGTACCTAGACAAGTCGGGTCTCGCCAGCCGGCATCAAACACACATTCATAGATCAGGTAGAAAATCATTACACGGTCTGCATGAAACAGTGATGTAAGCTAAAACTTAATATAATTTAAAACTAAATGAGAACAACTGCCTTCCAAATCGGAATTTAAGTATAAGGGGTGTCAATATTAACGCATTCATGTGAATAATCTAGAAATTTTAACGGATTACTATTTTTATTTATTAATTTATTTATTTTAACGCAGCTTAATCGTATAAACAGTTACCCAGCTGTTTGTGATAATGGC